>PYAF01005444.1:149313-174415 GCA_007407185.1 Glycine tomentella
TGTATATTGATGGACTGTATTCTTATTATAAATAAACCGTGGTGAGGGAGAATCGTTTATGTTAAAAATAAATTGTAAAATCGAAGCAAGAAGAAAGAAATTTTTCGTGAAATTTATAAACTAAGATAATTCTAATACAAAGTGGACACGAGATTTCATCTAAAATCAATCAAGCACGAGAGAGCAAAAGGAGGCGTTAGAGAAGAACTTGTTGAATCACTTGAAGACTCACCCTTTATGTCTCCATCCTCAAGCAAAATCATGGTTCTCTTGTTAGTACATTGAGAAGCAATGTGACCTTTACCAAGACACTCTAAACACCTGATATTGCTTGATCTTGTTGGAGTAGGATCCTTAATTTTTTTTTGGTTGAGCTTTCCACCTTTTCTTCTTTATTTTTCACTTGAGAAACTTCCCTTCTAAGCTTGTCCTTCCAGCTAGAAGTTGTAGCCCCATTCAAAAATTTGGAAGCTTTTCTCCTTTTTAGTTGTTACTCCACCCTTTGAGCTTTGTGGACTAGCTCCTCAATTGTTGCATATGAGTGTATCTCCATCACATATTGAATTTCTCTATTCAAGCCATGAAGGAATCTAGCCATTGTTGCTTCTTGGCTCTCCACAATTTCAGCCCTTATCATCATCAATTCCATTTCCTTATAGTAGTCATCAACACTTTTGTAGCCTTGGAAATGTCTTTAAAGCTTGTTGTGGACTTCTCTTGCATAATAAGTGGGGACAAATCTTCCTCTCAAGCATGCCTTCAAGTCATCCCAAGAATTTACTCTTTGCCTCCTCCTCCTCCCTATCTCCATTTGAATTTGGTTCCACCATATCAAAGCATAGCCACCAAATTCTAGAGTTGCTAGAGTAACTTTCTTTTCTTCATCAAATTGTTGGCATGAGAAAATTTGTTCTACTTTCATCTCCCACTCAAAGTGCTCTTCGGGGTCATTATTGCCAAGGAATTTTGGAACTTCTATTTTCATTCCACCCAATCCTTCATTCCTCTGTTCTCTTGTTTATCTCAAAATCTTCCTCATCTCTATTTTCCCTCCTAGGATTGTATCTCCTATTTTCTCTTCTATTGTTTTCTCTTCTATCCTTCCTATCACTCCTCTCATCATAATAATTTCTTCCATGAGAGGAAGCATACTCACTCACCCTCTTACTACTATGAGCCTCTCCATCTACACTACCATTTGGACTACTCCTTTGAGTCTTCTTTTGTAACTCCTCAAATCTTGCATCCATTTTGGTTTGCAAGTTCTCCATTTGTTTTGTCATGGCTTCAATCAACCTATTGGTCCTAGGTGACAAAGCCTCATCTCCTATTGAGCTCTTCAAAAGAAATTGTTAGCAAAAACACAAGTATATAAGAAAATTCTCACCCCTTTCTAGGTGTTTACCACTCTCACTCGTGTTTGCACACTTTCTAGGATTTTCTATAATGTTCTCTCTTGCCTTTTTCCACTCTTATTCCTCTCTATAGTTCTTAAGCAAAACTTATAATCAAATCAAGCTTCTTTACTATAGTGAAATAGGAAATGATTCTAGGCTAGACTCAAGAGTCCAAGAACAAGAAAACTCTAAGACAAAACCTTGGAAATTTTAAGAGACAAGCAACAAAAGAATTTTTATTTAGAAAAGCACAACTCAAATTGAATTAAATGAGACAACTCAAGGAATACTATGGGTTGTACCAAACTACACAAGGAGGTTATGCTAAGTAAATTCAATTGCTAAAAGCCAAATTTCACCAAGTTTGCATGTCATACAAGTTCACTTGATTTTGTGGTTTAATGGAAATTTGAACTTGTAGTCTTTGTAACTTTGCTTTGCTTCTAAATTCTATTTTTCTTTCACTTTTTCCAGCCACCAATCGATAATGTCTTTGGCTGTACCAATTTGATACCATTTGATGTATTTTTCTTTTGCTTTTGATTGTTTCTTACACAATTTTTTTTTGTAAGCTTTTGTTTTTCTTTTGCACAAGTTCAAAATTTCTTAAGGAAATTGATGAATCACGAAAAATTTGATGTATGACTATTGTAAAATTTGTTTCTAACAACTCAATTCAGTTTAAGCTTGAGATTATAATCAAAACAAGTGGTCATACAACACAAAACACTACAAACAAGAATCAACAAGAATCAAGACTAGAAAATTAGAAAAATATCAAGAACACATGAAGAAAATTAACACATGAAATCACATGAAACTTGAAGGAAACACAAGAGTTATGAGGTGGAACACACAACAAGCCCACACCACCAAGAATCAAATGAAAACAACAAGAAACAAGGAATTGAAATGAATTTCATTTTGAATTTAGTGCAGTTTTTTTTACCTTTGAAGAACTTTTAAAACTGAACTTGAAGAAGAATTCCACAAGAATTAGGCTCTGATATCACATGATGTAATTTCTACAACCATTAGACATTAAGTTTCTCAAATCTACCTTGCAATGAAAGCCGATCTTCAAGCAAACCTCAAGAACTCTAACTTCTGCACTTTCACAAGAATTTGGGGTTATTTTTAAGCTTTTTAATTCAGCAATGGAAGATGGAAGAAAGGTTAGGGATGACAATAGATGGCATCATGGAAAAGTTTTCCAATAATCATAGGAAGAATCACCACAATAGCATTGAGAAGGCATTGATAAGACTCAAGAAGTTCTTACACAAGAACAAGAGAGAAACTCTCACAACAATTTTTAAAATTGTATTAATGATCCAAAGCTAGTTACGATCAGTTTTGGACCATCTTATATAGGCCACGAAATTACACATCAAATGCCACTAAATATAAGGAAAATGCAAACTGAAATGAAGCCCAAATGAAGCTTAAAGTGCAAGCTTCTACTAAAGTGACTCTTGACTGACCCAACATGTGCAGTGCAGTTTTTATGCTGAAGTAATCGATTAATTCGTCCTCGTAATCGATTAAAACAGAGTTTTTTTACACTTTTCAGGATTATGTAATAGATTACAGCTATCTTGTAATCGATTAAAACAAATAGACACTATTTTACAAAGTGCCTTCATAATCTATTACAGATAGACGATAATCTATTAAAACAGACATCACTTCTTTTGTGCCACTGAGTTGGTGTGCTTCTTCATGCTTGTCCAAAAGATACAAGTTAGTTTTGATGTGGTCTTGAAGGGCTTGAATTCTAGATCTTGTGGTGGGTCCTTTAAGGCTCACCAAAGGAAGTTCTTCAAGCTTTCCTTCTAGATCTTTAGCTTGCAATGGACCTCCATCACCAGGGATTAAGTGCAAGACATAATGGGACAAGAAATGGAATCCTTCATCGAATGACAACGACAAGAAAATGAGCAATTCAAGTTGTCTATGAAAAATTCCATCACTACTTAGTTTTACAATCTTGGTGTTGTTCTCCTCCAAAACATTCATCAGGCTCAGATGTCCATGCTTGGAGCTGCTGCTACACCGATACTCGTTCTTCAACCTCTTGAACCTTCATCACCAACCTTTAGCCCAACACCACTGCCACCTCCACCACCATCATCTACTCAAGATTGACATGATATCCTTCTCTATTACTTCTATAAAAGGGGGAGAAGAAGGAATTTTGAAGTATAAAGAGTTATCTTTATTAAATAAAGTGGTTTTTGTAGTACATTTTGTTTTTATTTAGTTATTTGTTTTTCTATACTTATTATAGTTACGATTGCCCTGTCGCATAAGTCATATCTTTTATATGTAATATTTTTGTCATGAATGAACTCATGTAGAGTTTGAATGCATTAAATTCATTCATCCTACTCTCTTTAAACTCTGATATAGATCAAAATTTATACTATTTGTCATTATCAAAAAAGGGGAGATTGTTAGGTCTAGATGACTACTCTTCTCGTGTATCTTGAGTTTTGATGATTAACAATAAATATAAATTACTGATATTCTAATGAGTTTTTGACAAGTGGACAAGATCAAATGTTAAAGGACTTAACAATACTTTGTATCATCCAAGAGGAACTATCTTGTTTACTATCTACCCAACGTCCAACGTGTTCAAATCAATAGGCATCCACTCCTTATGATAATCAGTGTTATACACTATGTTTTTTGTTATTCCACGCATCCAACTAGTAAGTAACTCACACACCTTTCAAAATGATCAACATTTGGAAAAGAGTCTATGATAATCGAAAAAGGGAAGTACACATGTCCTATCCTATACAAATTCATTTTGTCTCTCTTTATTTTGAATTGCTAACACTTGAATTTAAGGAATGGACATAATAGAAGAAAATAGAAGGTACTCACAAAGTATTCCCTAAAGGTTGTTTTCGCTAAGGACAAGGAGCACATGGTGTTGTATGTACTATCATACATTCCTCGCAAACCACAGCATGCCACATAGCCTTATCCTCTATTGTGAGACAATGGTCTTTTCAAGGAATCGATGTTGATCTCATAAAAGATCCTTCACTAAAGTTTATGAAAGGTAGTCTCTACCCAAAAATCTATGTGTGATAAAATGAGAAAAAAGCAAGAACTTATTTGAAGCGAAACTTTGCTGAAATCACTAGACAACTAATACAAAGTTTTCATCTGTTTATTCTTTTTTAAGCAAAACCATTTTGTATTTGAACTTTATTGTTTATTCACTCTTTGAGTATTACTGAATATTTGTATTCATTCAAACTACTGTTTGCAAAAGCCAGGAGTGGCTTAGTGTTAAAAAACACTTAGGTTTCTTAGATTCAAGAGGAGTCTAAGAAAGTTCCATAAGTGGTATTAAGAATACTTGTAAAGCCAAAAGTAGCAGGTCATAATACTTGTTTTGTAATAAAGGTTTGATTAGTGGAACCCTTTACCGTTGAGTAAAGGAGAACTAGACGTAGCTTAAGATGAGAGAACCAATATAAATCAAGTGTTTCTACTTCTCTTTTTAATGGTTTATTAAGCATTCTATTAATACTCTCTGTCACTTCTTTTATACCAAGTATTTATTTGAACAACTATTTTAAATAGACAATATTAAAACCTGATTTTCTCTTCAACGGACGACCCATCATTCCTTTACCTTTTCTATATATATATATATATATATATATATATATTTGCATTAAAAAGTTACTAAAGTTTTTGTATATATTTGATAAACACACTATTCTACCCCCTTCTAGTGTAATGCTTCATCAAATTTACTAATCCGTATGAAGCATATGAATTGTCTAATCTGTATACTTCATACGGATTAGCTAATCCGAATGAATTTTTTTATATGGTTTTTTTATAATTATTTATTTATTTAACCATAAACATGTTTATTTATGTTAGGAAAATAATGGTATAATAAATAAAGTATTGATGTTATGATGTAAGATTTTTATTAATTTGCAACAATCCAAATAAAATTAAAAGTCAACTGAAATGGTGCAGGAAGCAAACACCAAATATTTAAGGTTTAAATTTATTTTAAAATGAAATGGAAAATGAAATTGTTATATTGATACATTTTTTAATGTGGATATAATGTGTCATTATTGTTAACAGTTTAATGTTAGTAATGAATATTTTGTTGGATGGCTTGTTAAGATGGACAACAATGAGTGGATGTATAACAATATTATGACTGAAGAAATGAATATAAATGAAGACAATGGAGAGGAATCTGCTTCATTTGAAAATCTGAATTGTTCAGTTGATTGTTCTGATGCCTTCAAAACCTATGAGGTAATTTAGTTTTGTATTTTGTTAAAGTTGTAGAATGAATGATAGTAGAAGATTTAACATGTATTATGTGTTTTTGCAGGTGTTTCATTCCCATGATGACGTATTGAAATGGGCTCGTACTATTGCATATGATATTGGTTTTGTGGCAGTGATAATCAGGTCTGACACATCAACTGGAAAAAGAGGAAGAACATCGTTTGTTTTAATTGATTGTGAAAGGAGTGGAAAGTATAGAGCATACAACAAAGATATAGTAAGGACAATGACTAGTAGTAGAAAATCCAATTGTCCTTTTAAGCTGCGAGCGAAACTAGTTCTAGGAGGTGAAGGGTGGATGGTCAAGTTAATATGTGGGGACTTATACTCATGCTTTGGCTAATTCATTGACTGGACATCCATATGTTGTGCGACTAACTGAGGATGAGAAGACTATTGTTGTTGACATGATAAGGTCTATGGTGAAACCAAAGAGTATTCTTCTAACTTTGAAGAAGCACAATGTCAATAATTTTACAACAATGAAGCAAGTGTACAATGCACGATATACATATTGTTCTTCTATAAGAGGTCGTAATACTGAAATGCAACAATTGATGAAGCTTCTTAAACGCGATATGTATATCCATTGGCATATATTAAAGGATGAAAATGTTGTACGTGACATTTTTTGGACACATCCGAATTCAGTGAAATTGTGCAACGCATGTCATATGGTATTCTTGATAGATAGTACATACAAAAATAACAGGTACAGACTCCCTTTACTTTACATTGTTGGTGTCACACCTACTGGGATGACATTTTCACCTGCATTTGTGACATTTTCACCTGCATTTGCATATTTGGAAGCCGAACGTAAAACCAATGTTGTGTGGGCTCTTGAACGCTTCAGAGGCCTTTTTCTTAAAAGTGAATTTTCCCTAAAGTCGTTGTTATAGATAGAGATTCAGCATTGATGAATGCAGTGAAAAATGTGTTCCCTATTCACCAACGTGTTTTGTCAATTTCACATTTACAAGAATGTGAAGATAAAATGTAAAACCTTTGTTTGACAAAAAAACGCATGGGACTATATCATGGAAGCATGGAGGAGTCTAGTTGATTGTGCTAGTGAGAAAAAATATGATGATTGTCTTAATAAATTTGAAATTGCTTGTTCACCATGACCAACGTTTGTTGATTATGTTAAAGACATGAGGTTGACTCCCCACAGACAAAGGTTTGTAACACGTGGACAAATAAAGTATTGCATTTTGGGAACACCACGACTAACAGGTATGATAAGACTGATGTTTGTTTAATTTGTGGTTTTAAGAACATACGTTACATGTTGATTGACAAGTTGTGTTGTTTGCAAAACTTAGGTTGAGTCATCCTATTGGACCTTGAAGAGACTACTACAAAATAGCCTTGGAGATCTATGTAGTGTTTGGGATGCCGTAAACAACATGATCACCTTGCAACACAATGAAATAAAGGCATCATTTGAGCGAAGCACACATGTGATGTGTAACGACCCGCCTCGTCGCTACGATATCACCACTCTAAACGCGTAATTTCAATTTGTAATGAAAACTCCATTAATTTGATTATGAAAATGAGAGTAAAATATTCGCGACATAAAAAAACACAACTCTCTCCCAAAATAAATTTCAACGTTGTCACGTTGGCTTGACGGCTCTAACAAAAGAAATCTCTCTCCAATATCACTTATTGTTGATCATCTGCTCCCACGAACAAGGTTCGTGATCATCACAGGTACTATTAGACTTTTGGCACGCGTACCAATTGTTTTTGTAAGTTACAAAATTTATAAAAGATCGTCTCCATAGGAACTTGAGTTACTCAGTTAATCAAAATAAAATTTAACAATTTAATAGTTATATACACAGAGTGTAAGCGGAGTTTCATGTTTTTGTAAACGTAACGGAAATAAAAGAAAATATGAATGTAACAGATTTAGTACGTCGAAACTACAGAAGTGTACGGAAGGTAACTAAAGCGGTTTAATTAATTCAAGCAAAGAGTAGGATTGGATTTCATCATTCATACCCTTAGTATTCAATTGACATTACCATGTATAAATCATTTCCTATCATTATTGTGCACACATAAAATCACCCCAAATCGATCCCTCGCATTTGAGAATCCTAATATTTATCAAATATCGATTCCTCGCATATTTAATAAATATTCCAGCATTACAATCATAATCACGTGCTAATTGTAATCTAAACGTTATGCTCTATTCCTAGCAATGTAACGTAAAAAGTAAAACCATTCAGTTCAGATCCTAAGCGTACTTTCCAGTTAAAACCTAGAATCCTATTTCATGAAATTAGTGATCAAGTAGAATCAAGCATTAAGAGTACAATGAAATTACCAATAATGAGTACAAAAGATTCATGCAAAACAAAGATTAAAAGAGATACATACGGGTAGAAGATTACATCTAATCCTTAGAGAAGTTAGCCAATCATTGTGGAGAGCACAAGATCAACCGAATACATGATGAAAGAGGCGATCCCCGAATCACTCCGGCAGAGTCTCCTAACCAATTTCTCACTTTCTCTCACTCTCTATAAGTTCCTAAGGCTGATCCTCACATTCTCTCACTAAAAATGGCCTTCCAAGCATTCTTCTTCTTCACCTTTGCATGGCTTTTTATAGCCATTGTTGAGCTGCTCGAGTCCACTCGCCCATGCGAGTGGTTTAGCCTTGGTTTGCTCACCTGGGCGAGTTAATAACTTAGTGGCCAGGAAAGCCACTCTCCTGGGCGAGCTATTTATGCATGCTTCACTCGCCTGGGCGAGTTAAAAACCCTTTGCTGAAGAAAGGTGATGGCCCAGGTGAGTCTTTGGCGAAAAAGCTTCTACAATCTTCTTTTTATGATGTTTTTGCCCTTTTGTCTTTGCATTGGATGCTTTGGATGTTTCGGATATAACTAGTACTTATCAAAACACTGAATTTGAATGGATGAATCTTCCAAAATGTAAATAAGTCCCTACATATTTACACAAAACATAAAATAACTAGGCTTTAGGGCATTTTAATTAAGGAATTTACTAAAGTCAAAAGATAAGTGCGATCATTAAAACCTTAATTTCACTAAAATATGGCACTTATTAGGTACCAACCACACGGTACGAAATTGCAAAGGTGAGTTTATTATACAAAATTAACAAGTTCCAGATAGCAATAATTAGAAAGAAAGCAACAATAACAACCACAATCATTCTTGGTAATCAATTAGTTCAATACATACTCAACAAACTAGTCACCCACAATTCAAATCAATTATGCTCAAAATGATGCATGTACCTGACTCCACTCTCACCATGCAATATGGTACCATTCTCATGGAAATAACCTCTCTTAGGAAAATGATTTAGTAGTTTATTAGGGTCAACCTGTCGTGCACTGGCCATTCCCCTCCACGGTGATCAGCCAGAGGCACAAAAGAATTCCAAACCAAGTGACATGCCCCTTAGTACCCGCGTTTTTAGCCCATAAAAACCACAGGTACACACTACCTTCATTCTATTTCCATCCATGCAATTATGAAGTATGAAACATGGGCACCATCAATGCACTGATCGTGGATAGGGACCAACCCTTCCTTGGAAGGATATCCAATAAGTCATGCACCCCCATGTACATACATAACATACAAATATGGACTCATTAATGCACTGACCATGGATAGGGACCAACCCTTCCTCGCAAGGATATCCAACAAGTCACTGCACCTCATATGTACAATGTACATCCATCATGATGACATCATTAACCTCAACATCATCTCTCATCTATGTCATCATCAACATAAATATCATTTCATTTCAATATTATTAATTACATCAACATTATTTCATTTCAACATCATCAACATCAATAGCATCTAAATCTCAATATCATCAACATCATTTCATTTCAATATCATCATCATAAACATCAATATCATCTCATTTCAATGTTATTAACATCAGAAGAAATCGCATTCCACATATATACATATAACACCTGCCTGAGATTCACATTCCCTAGGTCTTCAAACAACACAAATCTCATACATTCACAATCCATAATACCACAAGACTGATATTTTAGGAAAACTCTAAATTAAAGAGGAGGACTACAATATAGAAAACAAACTCTTATGCCCATTTAAAAATTTAAAGAATTAAAAAGGAGAACATATTATAAAATTTTGGACAGAGTCTCCTGTGTAACTAAGACTTTTTCCAAAAATCATATCATTACAACATTGTTCACAGTTTTTTCCATCAAGAACAAATTCATCGCATCCCATTAGTTAAAAACACAGTTTTTCTTAAAAAACAACATACATCTCTATAATTGGGTTCCCCGACTCCCAACTATGGTATCAAAAGCTGTAACCAAACAATAAACTCCCCTTACCTATCTCTATCCCTCTGATATCCCCCTTGTAGTGTCGTTTTGAGCTCTCTTAAGTTCACGTGCTTTGGTCCAAACATAGAGTTCTATATACCAAATCGAAGATAATTTAGTATAGATTTCTCACCATATATGATTCAGTTCTTCCTATAATATGTGCTAATCTACAAGTCATTAAATTATCATCTTTTAGTATGTTAAGATAGACTTCCTAAGCTTTCTAGCAAGATATTACATGGCTCAATTGTAGTTCTAAAACTCTAGATACAGTATTTTAAAAAAAACAAAACTCCAAATATGCCAGCGGGCTCAAAATTCCATACTAACATCTCTTATTGTTTTCAAAGATTGCAAGTAGTACACAAGCTAGATTTGGCTGAATTTTTAATATGTTAGAGTTCACATCTATATCTTAAATTCCATGTATCATAATCCTAATTTGAAAGATATAATTTCGTAAAAACATATGGCAGTAGTTGTTTGGGTGTGGACAGTTTCGAATAGCTTGTGTTCAAATAATTTCTGAGCACGATTCACTACTTAATTTGGTCCCATATTTTAGGACAAAATAAAGGACATCCTAAGCTTTAACATGAGTGGTCAAACACCTCATTTGATTAATTACAGAGGGAGATATAAAATTCTAAAATAGTCCAAAATTTAGCTTAAAACCATACGAATTTCAACACCAATACTCACCACAATATTTGGCTAGAATGCTTCAAGAGCTTGAGGAGTAAAATTGCCATCTTCTAATAGAAGATTTTGAATAAAGAAATGATATGTAATTTGGTGAAGGCTTCCATGTTAAGTCAAGAAGAAGAAAGAAAGATGAAAGCAAAGTAAAAGGAGAAAAAGAAGAAAGTGACCGTGAGGTGGAGAGTGAGAGATTTTAGATGCAAAATTTTAATTCAAAGAAAGTATTTATAGAAGAAAAACTAGTTAGGATGGAAACAAATTAGTTATGATGTAACTTAGTTTAGTCCTTGGTTTGGTTCTAATGTAACTAAGTAATCATGACCTAAAGATATTTTAATTCTTATGCATTAAATGCATGCTTATTAAGCAAAAGGCAAAGATTTCTTATGTATGACACTGCAATTATCTATTGCACACCAATGCTAGAGCTTACACGTTCAAATGCACATGGTTTGTACTTTCATTTCCAATTGATTTGTGCTGAAAAATCCCACGTGCACTTGCTTTGCTTTATTTAAAGTTTGTCTCTTTTGATTTATACCTCTTGTACTTCATGTGTTTTCCAATTAATATGCTAGCTACGTATGTGTCATATATCTAAAAGTCTTTAACTCTTATCCCATATTCCACATGGTTAGATCTCCTTATGTTACTAAAATTTTGTTTCTTTCCTTGAGTTAAATGATCATGACTAAATCTACTCTAAGCACTTCTAAACTTGCCACTTGGATCCATTAGTTTCTTATCCTATCCTTCTTGTATCACACTACCATCACATGTGTTCCTCATGTGATAATTTTTCTTCATAACACCAAATCTTTGCATCATATAACCATGTATTAATCATCACACAAATATTTCAAACATTAATACAAACTCCATATTTAAAAATAAAAGGAGGAAGTTACATTCCTAATCATAAATTTTTGACCAGTCTAGGTACTCCTAGTTTTCTTTTGATATTTTATCTGTTACTAGGCGTAATTTGGTAATTTGCCATCCCAGGGGCCTTTTTGTAATTTCTTCTTCAAGTTTCTACAAAAATATCTAAGGGTATTTTGATAATTTTAATCTCACGGGTATTTTTGGTCATTTGTCACTCATTCCAAGGGTACTATTGTAATTTTCACTTCAAAATATCTAATCAAAATATCTAAGGGCATTATTGTAATTTTACCTTAAGGGCATTTTTGTAATTTCTACTTCAAGGATAATATGGTGATTCTCACATCAAGAGAAAGAGTAATATGGTCATTTCCCTTCAAACATTTTTGTAATTTCTCTTTTTATCTCTAATTAACATTTCACACCGAGTAGTTGCACAAGAATTATTCACACAACATTTCAACTAATCCAAATGAATAAAATAATTAAATAATACAAGAAATACATTAATCATATATTTTCAGTTACCGAAATTTTAGGGTGTTACATGGTGGGACATGTCTTTAGGATTACCTTCTACAAAAAACTTATTGGCATGGTGTCAAGGTATGCCTTAAACCAAATTGTTGCTGAGTTTGAGTGAGTCAAATATGCAGGCATTGATAGTTCTCGTTGTAGTTGTGTTATGAGAACAACGCATGGTCTGCCTTGTGCATGTGGGCTAGTTGGGTATGTTGTTGGCAGTATACCGCTTAACACAATACATATGTTTTGGCGGAGGTTAAATTTTTCAGACCAAGTTCTAGATGAGTGCAAAGTCCACATAACGGAAGAGATGAATGTCATATCCAACCGGTTTGAAATTCTTGACCTATGTGACAAAGCGACTCTGAAGAGTAAATTGAAAGAACTTGCGTATCCTGATCAAACGTCCATGTGTCCTCCTAATGAAAAGGTGAAAACAAAAGGTGCTCAAAAGAAATAGGTCAGCAAACACCAAAGACCAATCAAGAGGGATCCCTCTTACTTTGAGTTTGTGGATACATTACATTTTGTGCAAAATAGTTACTCAACACAAAAATGGCTTGCATCGTCATCTGAACAAAAAAAATCGATCAAGAAGAAGCCAATGTTGGATCAATTTCATCCAAACATGCATGATTTCATAACATTGTTGATGTTAAAGCTATGGTAATTGTGGATATAGTATAATTGTTGCCTTATTAGGTTATCGTGAAGAATCATGGTTCTTGGTGCGCAACCATTTGCTTAAAGAACTTGCACAATGGTCTAATGAGTATATACCCTTGTTTTGTAGGTTAAATAGATATAAGCAGTTAAAGCGGTCCCTACTTGTTGATGGGTTGGAAATGGTAATTTTAATTTCACCAAACACATGCAAATTGCTTAATAATTATTTCTTTATGTTATTCATACAAATTGGTACATGAGGCAACCATGGATAAGTGGATGGATATTATTGATATGAGTTATGTCATTGCATCAAGGTGTAACATGATCGTTGTTTCCGTTTATCTCAAACAAAGCTTGACCTTTTTTCCTCTTAGAAGCATACTTCCTAGAGATACTGGTGTTCATCGCATTATATGTATTGGTCATGTATATGACAATCATTTTGTTCAGGTATCACAATGACCATTTGAGTGTACTTGTTGATATATATTTAAACCAGTAATAGATTATTATATATACTCTTTGGTTATTGTAACAGGGTTTTTTGAGAGATGGATTCCTATGCCATCAATTGCTTTGTTATGGTCAAGACACTGCCACAAGCAAGCAAAGCAGTGGCCAAAGCCTTATATTAGTGGAATGCAAGAGTACACTAATTTGATGATGTTGTACACACAACATGTTGATTTACAAGATGATTGACCATTTAGGTTATTGTTTGTTTGTTTGTAAAGTGAATATGTGTAATGGTGACAAACTGATGGAGGTCCATTCCAAGCCAAAGGTCTGGAAGGAGAGCTTGAAGCACTTCCTTTGGTGAGATTTAAAGGACCCATGACAAGAGCTAGAACTCAAGCCCTTCAAGACCATATCAAGGCTAACTTGGACAAGCATGAGGAAGCACACCAATCCAAGGAGAACAAGGGCTGGATTTTGATGTCTCAACTCCATTTTACTTCAATAAATTCCAGCACTTGTTAGAAGCTTAAGTTGAGACAAATAAAAAGGCCTTTTAGTGAAATTATGTAAAGAGGTGATGTGCACTTGTGTGTAATTTGTGTAGCAACTTAGTAAACTTGTTAGCTGCACTTAGAAGCTAAAAATACTGCACCAATTTTGAATTTGGGATAGCCAAGGGTCACTTAGGGAAGCTTGCACCATAAGCTTCATTTAGCTTGCATTTAGGCTCCTTTTGTTGCACTTCAAGCTTCATTTGAATTGTCATTTCAAGTGCATTTGATGTGTAATTTCGTGGCCTATATAAGCTATCCACAAACTGAATGTAACTAAATTTGGTTCATTAATACAATTCTAAAAATTGTTGTGAGAGTTTCTCTCAAGTTCTTGTGCAAGAACCTCTTGTTTCTTATCAATGGCTTCAAGCTATTGTGGTGATTCTTCCTAGACTTATTGGATAGCTTCTCCATGGTGTCTTCTATCTTCATCCCTAACCTCTCTTCCATCTTCCATTGTTGTCATTAAAGAAAGCTTTCAGCCATACATTTTCATGAAAGCCTGGAAAACTTGTGTGTTCTTGAAAGTTGCTTGAAGCTTGAGTTTCATTGCAAGGCAGATTTGGGAAATTCATGTCTAATGGGTTTAGATATACATAAAACCAAACAATTTTCAATAGATAAATTGGCATTTGGTACATGCTCATTAATCTAAACATAATTTAATTTCGTTCATTCACATCACACTTTATATGTGGAAAGATAAATAATATTTGAAAAAATATATCTTTTTTGTAGGACTTACTCATTTTATATTATACTTTATTTATTTTTAAATAAAAACTTGTATTTTATTCTCTCTATTTCATTTATTTAAACCAAACACATCCTAATAGTAGTTTGTGTAGCATATTTATACATTTTATTACATGTTCATAAAACTTAAAAAAATATGCTTTTATCGAGCATGTTACAAAAATCATTAGAAAAAAAATTATTGGGACCATGATTTTGATTGCTCAAAGTCCCAAACAATCCATGTTGGAATCTTACACTAAACAACTGGCCTACAAATACTTGTTCTTACCATCTTGCGATTGAAAGTATAATATTTATATATAAATCGTTCAAAAACATAAGTCAATATGATAGAGTCAACAAAATGATATACACTGGTCAATAGTACACATTAATTGTCACGGTCAAATCGTGCAAAATAGTTCACCAATAACTATTCACTATGGATCCCTCCTATGCCTGGCATGCACATAGACAATTCTGTCGTCAGTAACACCGCGAGCTAATGTTATACACTGGTCTATAATGGTGTATGCATCTGTGCCAGCTGTTACCATCCTCATGTCCATCACGTGTTGCAAGCGTTCTCCTATCTTTTGGCACACAGCCTAAAGGTCATTCAAACATCAATATATTAATTGTATATAATAGAGAAACTTATTTTAACATTTCAATAGCTTAATGAAAAGACTATCATACCACTGCATGTTGCGGGATGTCAGTATCATCTGAGGGTGCTACAGTCGGACGTGGAACAGGGTCAACCAAGGGAGGATGTCTACTAGTATCCCCTACAGCTGGCGGAGTCATGAAAGGGTGAGATATCCGATAAAATCACTGCAGATACCCACCAACAGACTCACTAGGAAACATATCCAAGTCTTCAGTAGTTGCTAGGTGCTGTGAAAAATGCATCCATTCGTGATCAACATCTTCAGTCAATGCGGCCGCAGAGCCTTCAACCTCTGGAATCCGCTGAACATATATCCAAACTGTCGAAGCACCCTCTAGGGTTGGTGAGACACAACATATGGACCCCATCTAATTTGACCTTAAAATAATGATATTACCTAAAACTCTATGGAACCACGGTGACTAGCATAAGGTGTACAACAAACGTCATCTCCCACCAACCTATCCAATCGCTTACGATAGGTGGTGACAGGTAAGGACTTTGCATCCTTCCATCGGCAAGCACATGGTAGAGTCTCCTGGTACTCCTCATTTGCAATCATATTCCCAACTGTCGGGAAAAGCTCATAAGTCCAACACTACAATTACAAAAACATACACCACAGTCAATACGTATATAGTAAACATTAATATTCAAAAAATGAAATACATAATTGTGATGACAAATACCTGCAAAAAAGTGATATAGCCGGCAAGATGTTTGTTGTGGTGCTGACATGCATAATTTAAATTCTCATACATGTGGACAAGTGCAGCTGCTCCCCAGGCAAAACTCCCAGATTGCTCCAAGTATCGAAATGCGTCCAAGTAAACAACACTTACATGTGTCACACTCTTGTTGGCAAAGAGCGTGCATCCTACAAGATGAAACAAATAGGCTCTGGCTACTACAATCCACTGCCTTGCCACACACCTGACATGGTAAATGTCCTGCAACCAATAAAGTCTGACATGCCCCGTGGCATTTCTCGGTCTTAACTCGTGCTTCTTGTGCAGTCACATCAGGCAAGTCAACCAATAACTGTACCGCCTCAGTTACATCAATTGGAACATAACTTTGGAAGGGCCTAATAATAGCCCATACGGATTGAGTAATCCATATACATTATACGGATTGCAATCCGTATAATCCATACGGATTGACCAATCCCTATAGGTTATACGGATTACTCTATCCGTATAATGTATGGATTACTCAATCCATACGTTATAAATTAATTAATTTAATTAATAAAAAAAGAAAAATAAGTAGGTGACAATATATATTAGTTTTAATTTATGGGAATGCATTACTTGGGTAGCTTGTGCTAATAAAAATTGACAATATTATCACCCAAAAGCTGTTCAAAGATAATCAACAAAACAATGACAAAGCCAAGCATCATGACCACTACCAAAGGCAACCATCATGACCACTAACCAAAATATCATTAATCATGCAACATATACTCTACCATAAAACTCCCGTAATTGATGGAATCATGATGACCACTACCAAAGGCAAGCATAAGTGGTATAATAGCATAAGAGCAATAAGCCACAACAGATAAATCCATGGAAGCATGATGACCATTACAAGCAATTAACATTGAAAATAAAACCAAACAACCAAATAAAAGATAACAATATTATCACACAAAACCTGTTCAAACATAATCAACAAAACAATGACAAAGCCAAGCATACCACTACCAAAGGCAACCATCATGACCACTAACCAAAATATCATTAATCATGCAGCATATACTCTCCCGTGATGGAATCATGATGACTACTACCAAAGGCAGGCAAGCATAATTGGTATAATAGCATAAGAGCAATAAGCCACAACTACTAAATCCATGGAAGCATGATGACCACTACCAAAATGAACATTACAAGCAAACCAAATATTATCACAGAAAACTAGTTCAAACATAATCAATCAAAAATCACAAAGCACCACAATTGGATCTATGATGTAATGTATAACCAAATATAATGCTTCTTCGATCCAATAATCAATATTATCATCATTTAAAAAACATCTAATTATATAATCTAATCTAAATAAATTTGCTATAGGCTCAAATATGTACAATATCCAATAAAACACAATTTATTTTAATCATTAATTAAAAAAATCATTTTAAAAATAAAACGGATTGACTAATCTGCAAGAGTCTTACGGATTGGTTAATCCATAAGAGTCTTACAATCCATATGGAGTATACGGATTTTCCAATCCATAGCATCCAAAAAACAAGCCGAAAAGGAAAACGAACCGGCTACCACCTCCCACCGTCAACCACCAATGTCGCCTGAAACGCGTCGGAGCTCACCCCAATCTATCACCTGCACCGGCAAATGGAACAAAATCGCAGCAAGGACTCGAGACGACGGTGTATGCGTCAAAGGTGCAAATGAACAATGCCTATTCTTAAGTATAAAAGCAGGGGCATTTACGGAAATGAACTGTTCACGAATGGGTGTATAAGTCTTTTGGCTGGTGTATTAAGTTTTTCCCTCAAAACAAAGGAAATCATCTCTCACTTCCAGATCTTGTGATCATATATGCACTACAACAAAACCATATAATATTTTAACGGGCTGTAATTATTGAAGCCCATTTTCGTGTACAAGTCAATGGGGATAAAATTATAAAAATATTAATTAAAATGGTTAGCACATTTTAATATGGTCAGGAAAATCTTTCTAAGAAAAATATGGTATTAGGATACCATTAGTTTATTATAGAAATATCTGTTATTTAGATATTGATTTGTTAGATTGGTTTGTTATTTTGTGTTTAAATTACCTAATTGTTTTGCACTCATATAGGGATAAGATCAATTTGTTATTTTGATATTAGGATAAGATTAGTTTGTTATTTTGATATTATGATAAGATTAGTTTATGTTGTAACCTTGGTCTATATATTCGACCTTTAACTCATCAAATGAATTCAAGCTGCTAATTTAAAGCACTTCTTGTTATGGTATCAGAGCATGACACCTTACATGAATAAGAGTCATGTTTCTTTCTCTGCCACAAGTATTTGATTGTTTTTATGGTATCAAGAGTTTAACGATCCACAAGCCTTTTTTTTTCTTTCTTCTTCTTCCACCATGTTTTCCGCACCAAGAACCTTCAAAGTTTTTGATCCCAAATCAACTTTTTTATCTCCATTTTCCAAATAACCCTGGAGCTACCCTCACTACGGTACTCCTTTGTGGTTAATCCTAAATCACAATTGGAATGGGTGTTGAACATGAAGGGGTGTACATCTTGTGCTCATCATCTGCATCTGTCAACGCCATCAGTTCTTCTGCCTTTCAAGTGGTTAATTCATTTTCTTTGCTTCTGCCTTTTTTAGGTGGTTAAGCCATTTTTCTTCTACCTTTCTGCCTTTTCAGGTGGTTAAATCTTTTTTTTTTTTTTTGCTTCTGTCTTTTTAGGTGGTTAAGTCATTTTTCTTCTGCCTTTCAGGTGGTTAAATCATTTTTTTTGCTACCACCTTTTTTAGGTGTTTAAGCCATTTTGCTTCTGCCTTTCAGGTGATTAAGCCTTTTTGCTTCTATCTTATGGTGGTTTAGTGTGTTTGCTTCTTTAAGAGAGCCTTGCGTTACGACTTCTGCTTAATGGTTAAGTTTGCATTTATTGGCTTTGATCAACGTGCATCGCTCCTTGGCTCTCTTGGTTTCTCCCACAAAGTACGCATGCAACTCTTCTGCGACAGCAAGTCAACCATCCATATTGCTTTCAATCCAGTTTTTCATGAGCGTACAAAGCACATCGAATTAGTTTGTTATTTTGTTCGTGAGCATGTTCTAATTAAGATTATCTCCACACAACATATTCAGACAAATTCTCATATTAGTTTGTTATAGAAATATCTGTTATTTAGATATTGGTTTGTTATTTTGTGTTTAAATTAGCTACATGCTTTGCACTCATAGAAATATGATCAGTTTGTTATTTTGATATTAGGATAAGCATAGTTTGTTATTTTGATAGTATGATAAGATTAGCTTATGTTGTAACTTTGGTCTATATATACGACATTTAACTCATCAAATGAATTCAATTTGCTAATTCAAAATATTTCTTGTTATATGATCAGCAAAATCAATAGTAATCTCTTTTTTTCTTACTGGAAAATCAATAGTAATCTTTAATCTTATTGATTCTTTATTCTACTTATGTGTCAAACGCTATTATCTTAATTAACATTTACGGACCTATATAATTTAAACACCTTAGCCTGGTTGGTTTCACTACGAGTGAATTTTGGGGAGAGGGTGGTTGAATAGAAATACAAGCTATACGCACCAAGCCCAGGTGCCTCACACATATCTGGGCTGCTACACCTTTTTTATAACTTTAATTTATTTATATATTTTAAAATAAATTATATATTAAGTTATTAATTATGTGTTAATTCAAATAATATGTAAAAATATTACTAATTGTATTTAATTAAATGTATAATTTAAATTTCATTTAATTATTATTATTATACTTAGATTATTTAACTGTTAAAATAATTTTTATTTTAATAATTATAAAAAAAAACATATGTAGTGGGATGAGTTCGAATGCAGGGGTAAGGGGTTACATCTTGAACTCACTCCACTTTTACAAATCAGGAAAAACCTAACCCTGACTTTGGTCAAAACAAGTATTTTTTTCATCAAATTTGAGTCGAAGGGTACCCTGCAAATTCAGATTTACTTGTCATGCCTACCATTAAAGAACTACCTACATATGCTCTAACATTTTTATCATATGAGAAAAACTTACACGAGAATATCCAAATAAGATTTCTTACATTGAAAATTTAAAGAACAAAGGAAAAGAAAAGTTTATTTGGATCAGTGAATACATAACAAGCCTATATTACAATCATTCCTTACCTTTTTTTTCTATTTCTTCTCTTGCTTTTTCAATATTGAAGACAAGAGCCTTTTCCCTCAATTAAGTGATACCAATGAACAAAGTTCATCATGCTCAAGGGTGAGATAGATTCTTTTGAAACAACCAAGGGGAAACCAGAGCAGAAAACAATGCACCAGTGAATAACCTCATTGGAAAAGATTCCGGAAACCGTTGAATATTTTTAGGGCCCTTAATTCACCAGCCCTCATGTCCCTTAGTTTTCTTCGCAGTATCTGCAATCATTATTAAAAAGCATCCAGAATTAGTGATATAAACATATAATATCATATTGTGAAAGAGTCGTATGCTATCTTTCTGTTGTGTTGTGAAGTTACAAAGATAAGCATCAACCTAATTTGGAGGATTATTATTTACTTTTTTAGGGATAAAAAGAGTAAATACATCACCCAAGTTAGATGCATCGAAGATGAGTATCAAAAAACTTTTGGTAAGAGAGGAAGATGTAAATGGAAGATGGATGAACTACTTAAATAAACTTTTTAATGGAGATGACGATAAAAGTGAAGTGGACTTGAAGGACGCTTATGATGATCTGAATAAAAGATTTGTGTGCAAAAATAATACACATGAAGTTAAGGAAGCTTTAAAAAGGATGAAAAATAATAAAACTTTAGGACCGATGACGTCCCTATTGAAGTGTGGAGAGACATGGGAATGGACAATAAAATGGCTAACCAATCTTTTCAATAAGACTTTTCATACAAATAAGATGTCTAATGCTTTGAGGAAAAATATGTTTGTGCCTATTTACAAAAACAACGGAGATATTAGAATTATTCTAACTATAGAGATATTAAGCATATGAGTCATACTATGAAGTTGTGGGGGAGAGTTATTGAGCATCGCTTGAGGAGAGAGATCAAGGTTTTTGTAAATCAATTTGGATTTATATCAAAAAGATGTACCATAAAAGTCATTTTCTTGATGCGACAATTAATGGAAAGGTATCGAGAAAAGAAGAAAGACTTACATAAGGTGTTCATAGATCTCAATAAAGCATACAATAGGGTCCCATGAAAAGTTTTATGGTGGACTTTTGAGGAAAAAAAAAGTATCATTGAAGTATGTAAATGCAATCAAGGATATGTATAATAGGGCTATCACGTGTGAGAAAGTTTGTAATCGAACATCAAGTTATTTTCCTATCACGGTAGGTATACACCGAGGTTAAACTCTTAGTCCTTATTTCTTTACCATAGTGATGGACGAACTAACAAAAGATATTCAAGAGGAAGTGTAGTAGTGTATGCTTTTTGCAGATGATATTGTGCTTACTAATGCGACTAATAGGAAACTTGAATTGTGGAGAAACACTTTGCAGTTTAAATGACTCATGTTAAGCCGAAACAAGACTGAGTATATGAAATGTGAGTTTTCACTGGTGAGAGAGGATGATCAAGATCGCGTGCATCTACTTGGTCAAGATGTACCCAAGAAAAATGTTTTTAGATATATGACATCAATTTTACAAAAAGTTGGAGAGATTGATAAGGAAGTAAATCTGATAGGATCCAAGATCCAGGATAAGCTGTTAGTTAATATGCTATTTTAATTAGTTAGTTAGTATACTAGTTGTACAGTTAGTTAGTTATATTAGGAGATGAGTGGCTGAGGAAAGGGAGCTTGTTAAGCAGAATGTATTAGGAGGTTATGACACCTCGAATAGTCACAAATTGTAGCTGCAGGAGCTAGTCTCCAATATTCAATAAAAATTCATTATTTTCCTTCTTTCTCTCTAAATCTGGTCCAGTTCCTATCAATTGATATCAGAGCTCCAAATTCTGGGGCTGTGAGGAGGTGAATGGGGTTGACAAACATCAATCAAATGGACACGCGCATGGAGATATTGGAGCGGGCTATGGAAGATAATCGCGAGGCACTGGAAACCCACAAGGAGATGATCGAATCGCTATTGGGTTCGAATTGCTGCTGCAGAAGCTGGCTGCGACATAGGAGAGGCCAGTGACGGAGGAGAATGCGAATAGGGGAAGCGAAAGGGAAGAACAGGGAAAGAGGGGACGAGGAGGTTGCACGATAATGGAGGCAGATTGAGATGCATGTGTTTGCGGGGGAGGATCCCATGTGGTGGGTGTCGCAAACTGAGAGATATTTTTGTCTCCAGGCCATCAGGGAGGAAGAGAAATTGGACGCGATTTTGGTGGCTATGGAGGGGGAGGCATTAGCCTGATTCCAGTGGTGGGAATTATGGAGTTCACAGCTTTCTTGGGAAGGATTCAAGATTGTTGTGGTACAGAGGTTTCACACATTCAGGCAGTCCTTTTCAAGCTTTACTAGCCTTAAAGCAAGATGATACAGTACAGGGGTATATTGGCTATTTTGAGAAGCAGGTGGGGGCAGGAAAGGGATGGGAAGAAAGCTTCTTGATGGAGGTTTTACTGAAGGGATTAAAGAGGAAGTTGGGACAAAAATCAGAGTGCATGAGCCCAAAACCTTGTTGGACACTATGATTAAAGCAAGGCAGGTTGAAGAGAAAAATAGAATTCTGGAAAATTTACCCAGAACTGGAAGAGGGGTGCCTCAATTTCCAAGGCGTAGCTTCTTGGATCCAAGAAATGGAAAGAATGGCAGCAGGGGAGTGACAAGTTGTTGGAATCAGCAGGGGGAGCTAATAGTAGGGACAATGAATCTGTCCAAACTGTTAGTACAAAGGATAATGGCTGACAAGATAAAAAAGCCTTCCATAAATTGTCACCTGCAGTTGTAAATGAGAAAATGAGAAAGGGAGAGTGTTTTACATGTGAAGAGAAGTATCATCCAACACATGTGTGCAAGAACAAACAATTGAGGTTGATGATTATGGAAGAAGATGAAGGAGACCCATACTTATTAAAATCGGATAGCGGCGCGTAGCGGCCACCCCTAAAAAATGCTATAGCGCTATAGCGGGTAGCGCTACACCGCTACAACGAAGTACATAAGTGAATATTATTCTGAAATCTAAATTCTGAATTATATAAATATCAAACATAGAAGACTAAAAATATCAAACATAATATACCCGAAGTCTTCATCTTCACTTTAAACAACTTAGGAAATGTCAAATCTAAATTTAAAAAACTTAGGAAATAAGAAAGAACTAATCAGAATTGCAATCATTAATCTCTAAGTCTTCATCTTCACTTTCACTTGTCTCTAAGTTGTAAATCTCTTCTTTTTCCACTTCATTTCTTCATTATCACTTTCTTCATCGTCTTCTTCTTCTTCTTCAATGATTGCCCTCCTCTTTCCTTGTCCCTTGAGTTTGGAGGTACTTGTATAGGCTGATTATGCAATCTTGATTGCCACCTGGTATACTTTAAAGGTTGGTTAGCCCCACTTGCAGCTCCAACTTCTCCCCAAGTCAATGTATCATTTTCAAAAACTAACTCATTTCCAGCTTGTTCTTCTTCATCTCCACCAATATCTCCCAACAACCACTCATTACTATCATCAATGTCATTTAGGATAATGGGGTCAATCAAATCACGGTGGAAAAAAACGCTCTTTAAGTGCTTGATTATACTTGATAAAAACCAAATCTTGTAACTTTTGATGCTCAAGTCTACTTCTCTTCGAATGAATCTATTTTATAAATAAAAAATAAAATAAAAATTATTTTTATTCATTATAGGAATCAACTAAGAAAAATATACCATTCATAATTAACTTACTAGCTCAAATGTACTCCAATTGCACTCACATCCAGATGAACTACACGTCAAGCTCAACACTTTAATTGCGATTTTCTGCAAATATGGAGTGCGTGCACCATATGTGCTCCACCATTGAGCTGTTAACTTATTAGCATTTTTTTAAAAAATGAAAAAATAATTTTAACATGATAAAAAACTCAAATGCATTTTTGCTTACTTGGAGCTACTATATTCCTTTGTCTAATTGCAGCTTGAACACCAAAAGAAACTTCAGCTCTCTTGTATTTATACACTTCATTCATAGCCATATCCGTCTCTTGACTATTTTCACTAAGCCTCTCAATTACCTTAACAAGTTCATTCATCACTTCTGGATCTAAATCCATTCTTGGATTAGCATAAAAGAACTCAGGGTTCAAAAAATGGCCTGTTGCATGCAATGGATGATGAAGTTAACATTCCCATCTTCTATCAATTATATCAAAAATGTCCTTGTATCTTTCTTCAAGTCCATTGAAAGACTTTTGAATAGCTTCCTTGGCCCTATCCATTGCTTTATATATGTATCCCATTGCTGGCCTTTTTTCATTATCAACAAGTCTAAGAACTCGTACAAGAGGCCCCATTGCCTTGAGACAATACACCACATCATTCCAAAATGTCGGCATAAGAACAGTCCCAACTGCCCTTTTACCCTTAAGGTCCTTTGCGATCTTAGACTTCAACCAATCATTAGAAGTAAACATCATTCTTAGGTTGTTCTTTTGTTTATACAACCTTTGTAGTGTAAGGAATGTGGTTGCAAATTTTGTAACTCCATGTCTAACCAATTCTGTTTTGCTTGTGAACTTTCACGTCGTGTTTAACGCTAGTGAGTGGTTATAAATAAAACCAACAAGACTGATTCCTCTTTGTATTGTCCTTTTAACTTTCGCAAGCTTCCCAATATCTTCCAAAATCAATTCCAAACAATGGGCAGCACAAGGAGTCCAAAATATATGCGGCCTTGTGGCTTCCAAAATTTTTCCTAACATAAAATAAAATTAGAAATTAGAGTGTTGGACATTAAAATTAAAATTTAAATTAGATTGTGTCTTAAAACTCTTACCAGCCAATACATAGTTGCTTCCATTGTCTGTCACTACTTGAACAATATTTCTTT
>PYAF01005444.1:174515-188341 GCA_007407185.1 Glycine tomentella
GGTCTTAACATATTCGGAAGCATCCACACTCTTCACAAACATACTTCCCGATGGACAATTAACTAAAAAGTTGATGAGGGTCCTATTCTTCCTATCCGTCCAACCATTCGACATTATTGAACATCTAAAGTTGGTGCGTTCAACTTCGTGATCCTTTAACAACTCCTTTGTATACTCCAATTCTTTTTGAAGGAGGGGAACTCTACACTCATAAAAACTTGGAGGCTTTAAGTGTGGGCCATAATTTCCAATTGCTTCAACCATTAACTTGAAGCTTCTTAATCGAACAACATTGAAAGGTATTCCATTTGTACATAAGAACCTCTCAATGTATTGAATTGTTCTAGCCCTTGCTTCTTTATTGCAAGCATCATTTATACTAGATTGCTTTTTGTTCTTCTTCCCCAAGTTGATGCTTGATTGTGTTGATTCTGGTTTTCTAAATAGAAGCAAATCCATTGGGCCTTTGACATTCTTTCCTTTCTTGTTAGTATATAAATCGCCATCACTTGTTGGTCTTTTTCTAGCTTTAAGGTTATGAATGCTTTGCATCTCTTCTTGAACATCATCATCTTCATCTATCTCAGCCATTGAACTCTCCTTTTCAGCCATTTTCTTCTCATAAACATCTTTTAATATCTTCTTAATATCTAGTGGAATCTTTTTACAATGACCTACATCTCCCTTCAATCCAATTTGGTGTCTTTTAACTCTTGTAATGCCACCAGTAGTAGTCTTCAAACAAAAATCGCATGTCACAATCCTCTTCTTATTAATGTCTTTTAAGCTATTATATTGCCATGCTATGTCAAGATTATCTCCAACGGGTTTCACCAAACCACATGGTGTAGTTTGCATATTTGATGTTGTCATGACTCGTGACTAAAAAAGGAATTTGAAAATTAAACAGATGAATATAAAACAAAAAAAATATAAAATAAACATTTGCAAAATGCAGATAATATAGAGAATTATAAGTCTTAACAAAAATAAAATAGTCCAATAATAAATTAATGAACAATAAAAAAACAAAAAAATAATTAGACTAGAAGAAAAAACTATAACCAAATAATAAATAGACTAGAAGAAAAAACAAATATATAAATATAATTTATATAATAAAAAACAAATAGAAATTTTTTTACTGAATACTGATAAAATAAAAATATAATATAAAAGTAAAACTAACTAGCTTAGGAGAGTTGAATGCTTAAGAGAATTGAATGCTTTCAAAGAAGAGAGGAGAGTATCTTAGAGTTTTTGTCTTTCTAAAATAGAGAAAGCATGGCCTGTTCTTGTTTAATCTAGCACAAGCGTTTATCAAATATTATAAAAAAGGGTTTTTGTCTTAAAAGAAAAAAAAGAGTTTTTATAGTAGACTTATAACATATTTATTAGTAGGCAGTATTGCAGTAGAGGCCCAATATAATTACGGGAGGAGAAACGGCACGGGAGGAGAAACGGCACGGGAGAATAGTTTATTTTATAAATATTAAATTACTAATTAGAATTTTTTATAAATATTAAAATTTAATAACGACACCAATATTTAAGTTTGCGGCACTGCAGCAATAGCACCAATTAAAAAACGGCACGACACGAGCACGATGGGTTTTTTCTTCCATTGACGAAGCTTGACCAATAGCGGAACAACACGTCAGCCTCGATTTCGCTCTTCTTCCTCCACGAGCCTCTTCCCTTTCGTCTTCCTCCACACGCCGTTCCGCATCCGCCATTTCTGCTACACCCACCCGCGATAGCGACCGCTATCGCCGCTATCTCATTTTCCCTGTTGCGGTGCGGTCTGTTGCGGCCGGCCGCCGCACCGCACCGCTATCCCGCTTTTTTCCGCTAAAGCGCCGCTATTGACAACACAGAGGAGACCCTTGCTGAAAAATACAGGGTTTTCCTCACCTAGACCTTGGGGACAAGGTCCCTCTCGAAGGGAAAGGTACTGATAAGGATCCAGGATCCAGGATAAGCTGTTAGTTAATATTCTGTTTTAGTTAGTTAGTTAGTTAGTATACTAGCTGTACAGTTAGTTAGTTAGGTATACTAACTGTGGGAGGGTCAGAAATTATAAATAGGAGGTGGGTGGCTGAGGAAAGGGAGCTTGTTAAGCATAAAGTATTAGGAGGCTGTGACACCTCGAATAGTCACAAATTGTAGTTGCAGGAGCTAGTCTCCAAGATTAAATAAAAGATTCATTCCTTTCCTTCTTTATCTCTAAATCTGGTCCAATTCCTATCAAAATCATAGAATCAGAGCATGATGGATGAAATAACGGAGTGTATTAGGATTGTTGTGTGACCATAGAATTTCCCTTAAGCTAAAAGGAAAATTCTATAGAACAACTGTAAGACTTGCAATGTTATATGGAGCTAAAATGTAGGCCTGCACATAGGCAACATGAGCATAAAATAGGAGTAGTAGAAATGAGAATGTTAAGGTGGATGTGTGGTTATACGAAGATGTATACAATAAGAAATAAAAATATTCGACGAAAAGTAACAGTAGTACTGGTGCATGAAGAGATCAGGAGACATAGATTGAGGTGGTTTGGGCACGTAATGAGATGGCCTTGGATACTCCCGTAAGAACAAAAGTTTGTTACCAAGAGCTCGACACAAAGAGAAATGGAGGTAGACCAACACTTATTTGGGGAAAGGTAGTTAAGCAAGACTTAATGGAATGAGATATAGATTGGTGGATGGTGTGTCTTAGGACGAAATTGAGAAAAATTATAAGCTTGGTGGAAGGTTAGACCCGTTGTTATCTCTATGTTCCAGATGGTCCTTTTTAATTCTTTTCCTCTTCATCTCTCCCCCTCCTTTCCCCCTTCTTTACTTTTACCTTTTTTTTAACCATGTCGTATCTATCATTCGGTACATCTACCACCGACCTGAATTAACTAGGATTAAAAATGTTGTTGATGTTGATATTGATTATTTACTTTTTGGTTGCTTTTGGATTGTGCCAAATGGCATCATGTGATCCATGTAGCTAACCTTACCTGGTGGGATAAAGCATTGTTGTTGTTGGTATTATATCATCATTTTATATCAATTCTTCGTTTTTTGGGACCAATGTATAAGCCTACAACATGCTTGTAAATACTCAAGGGCATGCACAAATCATAGTTATAATAAATTCACCGTTAGGTTATCACTGCTAGGAAAGTGAGGATCCCAGTCCTTCCTTCCTCAATATTTTTTTAAAATTAAAATATAGTACATTTTTTTATAAACATAAATTCTGTAATTTTACAATTTAGTTTGTTCACTTTTGACCCCTCATGTTTTTGGATCCTTCCCTGACAATGGTAACAACAAGCAACAAAATGATGGGATTGGAATTACTTGTGCTGAGGCATGAGGGAATGCTTTTCATGTTTATTTTGAAAGTGAATAAGAAATGTTTGTAGATCAAACAAGCTATGAGTGGTTAGAAACAAAGAAGCTACAACCAAGTTCTATACTACAACTTTAGTTCAAACAACCAGCAATGTTATGAATTATGAAATGTAGAAATTAAAAAATATGCTTTATAAACTTACGTATTGAGCACGAAATAATATCCTTCGCTCACTAGTACACAAGTCCACGGCTAGCTGTTTCAGAAAGAGCCTTCGGTTGAGTTGTTTAGGAGAAGTCACATCCAGATCAAGTGATCCACTTGCCTACCAGAAACAGATTCAACACTCATTTACGATAACTATGGTTGCCATGCAGGTAAAAGGGAAACTGCTAGGATTGACTCGTTTGATGCTCACAACTTGATAAATTGACTTTTCAAACTATGGCTATCATAAAAATAAAATAAGACATAAAGCTTCCTTATTAAAATGTTTCCTTGCCTGTAAGAACTTGTTGTATTTTGATATGCTGGATTCACAACTATCTAGTATGAATTGCAATGCTTGCTCCTCTATTTCAGGATATCTCAAATCCTTCTTGGAATTGGTATTATTTGATGCTGCACCAGCCATCTGTTAAAAGAATCACTCATAGAGTTATATAACATCCAAAGAATAATTCTCAAAGATTGTTTAAGTGTGAGACCTCTTCAAAATTTTCTCTCATGCTTGAAGGACTAACAGCTAAATAAGCATAAGCCATTAATTCCAATGGCCAACCAGTAATCTGTATAGGAAAACACTGGGATCTGATAAAAAATAGAATGAAGTAGTTAGTAACAGGTTCAATTACAAGTATATTTCAGAATGATATATCAAGGGCATAGCAGATCAGAAAGAAATATAATGTTTCCCGTCTGAAGATTTAAGTTTTAAATTAATTAGGAAAGGTATGCAACAATTGGTCATGGCCGTTTTGAAGCAAACACACTTCTACAAAGCACCTCAAATGCTAAAACGATGGGAATACAAATTTTATGATATTTTCAACAGCTTAGAAAATTGATATTTTGCAAATGCCAGAGTCCTAAGTGAAACCAACATATATGTTGAAAAATTGTCAATTGATACAAAGTTTAATGCTTTGACAGAACTTCTACTAAGATATAAAATAGGAATCTTTCGGAAAATAACTTACCAGAACAGAAGGCAAGGAACTTCATATATCATATGAGAATGATCATCTAATGTGAGAATGAGAATGATCAATCTCAACAAGAAAATCTCAAAAAGGTTTATCGAATAGAAAATCAAATATCTATGTCCTTTAATGGAAAAAAAATAATTTATGTCAAGATCATCACCGCAACCACCACAGTGATTGCCACTATGACCACTATCATCGCCACTAACATGACCACTGTCGTCGCCACATGAGCATGGTCAATCTCAACCATAAAATCTCTAAAATATTTACCGAATAGAAAATCAAATATCTTAAAGATTTAATTTATATCCTTTAATGGAAAAATAATAATTTATGTCAAAATCGCCACCACAACCACCATTGTGATTGTCACTATGACCACTATCATCGCCACCAACATGACCATTGTCATCGCCACATGAGAATGGTCAATCTCAACCATAAAATTTCTAAAAGATTTACCGAATAGAAAATCAAATATCTTAAAGATTTAATTTATGTCCTTTAGTGGAAAAAAAAAATTTATGTCAAGATCGCCACCACAACCACCAATGTAATGGCCATTATGACCACTATCATCGCCACCAACATGATAGTTGCTGCCACCACCGGCGATCATGTTGGTGGCGACGACAGTGGTCATGACGGCCATCACAGTGGTGGTGGTGGTGGTAGCGGTTGACGATCATGGTGGTGGTTGCGGTGACATCCATGGCAGTTGTGACGGAAACGATCATGACAATGGTGGTGGTGATCATGTTGGTGATAAGTTTGAGATATTTTAAGATGACATAAATTAAATATTTAAATATTTGATTTTCTATTTGATAAATCTTTTAGAGATTTTATGGTTGAATAAAGTTTTAATTTGAATTTAAAATGTTTTAATCCTGACCTTTCATTTTAATCTAACAGTTGAAATTGACCATTCTCATTCTCATATAAGATGACCATTCTTATAATTATTGAAATTTAGGTACTCACGCTGATAATCCATACTTCTTCAACAGTTCTAACTTCTCCTTATAGGATGCATCAGATTTCTTCAGTGATAGTGACAACTCAACTGAATCACTAGGATTAGCGCCTTCCTTTGGAACAAATCCATAAGATAACAAAAGCTCTCCATTTGATTTTTTTCCATATGAAATAAACACCTGTGTAATTTGATGCAAGAAATCAATTGCAATCTCTTAATTTAAATCAAATGACTATGAGAAGAGTTAAATGGTGAAGAATATCACCATCAAACACAGCTCCCATCAATTAATATTTTATTTGAGGCAATATTGCTAACTGCAGAGACTTAATTGTTTTACTCATGCATATAGCAGAGTTCACTTTGGCAAGGAACACTGAATCTATATTCCATTTATTTTGGCACTTGTTTTCTCAAAAGTTAATCTAATTTAACAAACTCCAATTTGCCAATTTATGTTTACCTGCTCACCTGGTTGATAGGGCCGATCTGTCGTGAAGACAATTCCCTTTGATGTCTTATCATAATCCAAAAATGTCTCCACCTAGATCAGTGAACAAATCAAAGTTAAACTTCCTGGGTAGAAGTTATTAGGAATCTAATTTTGCTTTGGAAAACAACATACCTCACAACTATGATTCAGCATATCAGCCCAAGGAACCAAGGCAACTTTTCCACCCATTGATGGTAACCGAACCTGCATGGTATGATCATGAATGATGTGTGCCAACAAACAACCATTTGTCTTAAATATCAAACAACAAAACCAAATCTCAGTGAATTAATTGATTACAAAGACTACAAATAAAGAGGACAGAAAAAAATAAGAAAGATAGTTTTGTAATGAACAAATATTAAAAATAAAATTATTTATTCTCCCGTAGATTATTTTTCAAATATTGCAATTTTGGGAACTTTTTTTTCAGACTTGACACACTTCAGCATTTGGTGTTTGGTTGTGGACCTCAACTCTCTTTCAAAATCAGCACTGTTATGAATTCGTATGGCATTGTCAGTGCATGGAGGTTACATAGAAAACATGGAAACTCTTATATTTGAGTTGTGCAAAAGAGGCAGAGAATGGAATTTAATATGGTTTCATTTCATCAACCAGGTTGACTCACCAAGCGGGAGAAAAGAATACCAAATGACCATTTGAAGGACTCTATGTTGAACACCTGAAAGTTATACATATAACATATTCAGATCATCACTATGTTACTGAAACAAAAGACTGGTTTTCATCAACTATCAACTTACATCTTGTGTTTAATGTAAGATAATTACCTCATCAGGGAATAAATCAGGGTATTTGGAAAATATTCTGAGCCTCAAGTCATTGTATCTGGAGAACAAAAGGGAAGTAATTAAGCCAAGACACAGGATTATTCAATCAAGAAAACACATAAGATAGAGGCTAAATACCAAAAAGAGAAATGACAAACAATAAATCCCAGAAGAAATATAAGGTACAAACAATTGGTTCATACGTTCCAATAACATTATTAATCCTTTCAATTGCTCTCTCCCTAATTTGTGAAGCTTCCAAGTAGCGATCTAGTTCTGCTTGCGTCCTGAAATTACATAAATGCCCCTCTTGTAAAGATATAAGTGAGGGGAATGAAAACGAAATGAAAACAGTAAAGTATAAATAAACCACAAACAACTTTTTTTATTGAAATCCAAATGATACTTTTAGAGGGCTTGCAGTGTATAAATACATGAAATTTAAGGATAGGCTTATATCGGAGATAATTATTGTAAAACAATCTCCTCATTTACATGTCTCCCATACTGTCCTTAGCAAAGTTATTTACATTTCAACCCCTAACTTTATTCCTCACTCATCAATATTCATTTCTCGCATCCTTGCCAAACTAATTCTCAAAAGATTTAATCATAAGCACAATTCATCTACCAGTAAAGAAGTGAGTAAGGTTGACGAGGTAAGGCTGATATATAATTGCTCCATCTTGAAGATTCCATGTGGCTAGCTTCACTTATGAGGTAAGTTGCAAGCAAAGGCCAATCTGGCACTGAATTCCTTTTCAATACTTCACCAGCTTCAGGGCAGCTCCACTCCTGACAACCAGAATACACACACACACACACACACACCCACCAAACAGATGCATGAGCAAGTATCTGACAAAGATTCACATACCAAATCAACCGAGTATAACCACACAATGTCAGTAAAGATTTTTAAACAAAGTTTCTGGTTCAAATATCAGATTTCACTGAACACCAGACATAACAAGAAATGCAAATCAAGTATGATTGTTCTTCATATTCATACAGATACAGTATCAAGCTTTAGTAAGCATTCTGAATGAAGTAATGCTGTTGTTGACACTGACAATATAGGACATATATATCTGGGATAAGTCTCAGATACCATACTATAAATACTGGTGGTACTGTTCTCCAATCAAAATTGGCCACATAAAATACAACAATTTTAATTACTGAGATGAAATATACCACTCAGGCAACTTTGATTGGCGAACAATATTACCTAAGTTTTATCCACATAACTAGCTACTACCCTCATTCCATATCTTTTGACGTCTAAGGTCAATGCACGTTAATGTTTGTGATTTTAGAAGTTAATAAACTTACCATATATAGATGGTTGTGATTCGGTGACGGTGTAAAACTCTTTGCACTATTATTGCATACACAATTTACTCATTGTTAAATAAAAGTATAGATGGAAAAATAATAATTAATGATACTTTATTTATGTAAACAAAAAAGACTAAAGCACCCTTGTTTAAATCACATCACTCGTGATAAATTACTATTGTAGGCTTTGTAGCAATGGTTAAAGAGTACAATTTCTATGCATGTGTAAAAATAAAACTTTACAATGTCATAAATTAGAAACCATCATTGGCCTGACTTTTAAATTAATTATTATAAAATTCAACAAATTTGTCATACACATTAGTTAGTGATTAGATGAGAGTGTAAAAAACTTTTACTTTACACAGTCAAATGTCAATGCATACACTATTTAGGGTTTACTCATTGTTTTTTTAATATGTAGGAAACAAAGACAGGTACCAGGATTTATAACAGCTCACTTACTCATGCACTTGCTCAACCAAGCTAAACGCCCTTGACAAGGTTTACTCATTCTTAAAACAGAAGTATAGATGTGAAACAACAATTAATTAATAATACTTTACATTTGTAAAACATCAATAGTTTTGGTAAAGAGAAAAAAAAAAAAAAAAAAAAAAAAAAAAAAAAAAAAAAAAAAAAAAAAAAAAAAAAAAAAAAAAAAAAAAAAAAAAAAAAAAAAAAGCTAAAACAATTGAATAAACTATACTCATGGTAATAGCCATAGAGTACTATTTTTTTTATCGGCGAATGTTGGTTAGTTTTGTTAGAAATGTAAGTCGGAAATTTCGAACTTGCAAACTCTCTCACTCCACCCTTCTCCAACTATTGGGTCAACCTTATATCTCCTAGTGGTGTACCAATAAATTTGAATAGCAGTTGAATTAATAAAGTGCGGGAATGGAAGAAGAAGAGAGGTTACAGAGTCTGGAGTAATGACAAGTGAGGGAGGCACAAAGAGGAGCTTCTCCCCTTTCCTTATGTTCTTCAAAGCAACGAGTCCTCTCTCTCCCACCTCCACTCTCTCTATGCCCATCTTCTGCGGCGGAAGCCCCGATTCCGACAGCCACCTATTCAGAGCCGACGCGTTCTCCGGCGAGTCAATCTCGCAGCCCCAAGCCACTGGGTTTGCTTGAGTGGTGCCTGCAGACACTGAGCACTGAACTTGGTGCTTGCGTGATGATGAAAGGATTAGGTGGCGGTGACGCAAGTGGGTTTTGGGGGTGAAAGAAGGAAGGAGAGTGGAGTGTAACGTGATTCTTGAAGCTTCAGCCATGGCTATGGCCATTGACGCGAAAACACGAGCGTTGAGCTTACCTTATCTGCTGAACTGAAACTTATAAGATAGAGGTATGGTGCGTACTTGTTTGAGCGCCACGACGTGTGTAACCAATAAAAAAAGAAAAAAAAAAAGAGGCTAAAACAATTTCTTTTTGCTTCTTATCTACATTTTATTTTTTAGTTTGATTATTCCGTTTAGGTTAAATTATTTTTTTTCGTTTAATTTAATTCTTTGATTTTTTTAATTTCATCCTTTCATTTTTAAATCAATTTAATTTAATTCTAAAATTTTCTAATTTTTTAAACCATGTTATTTTAGAAAAACAAAATATGTATTTTATGTGGGTATAAAATTATTTAGTAGTGGTTTTGAACCACCACAAAATATGATTTTTTTTTTAAAATTTAGACCAAAGGATTAAATTAAATTGATTTAAAAAATTGTAAAAATAAATTAAAAAATTAATTTAACCTTTAGGATTATCATACTCACTTAAGTCCATCCACAATAGTAGAAGGTTGATTATAAAAAAAATTATTATTTTAATGTGTCACATATAATTTTAAATTGTTTAAAATCAAAAAGAGTTATTTATATTAATAATTATTGTTTGAGTGGTTTAACTTTGTATGACATATAGAAAAGAAGGAGAAATTAAATATTCGGTTAAATAACTTGTTAATAAAAATTCATATTGAAAAAATTTTATTGAATTACTTAAAATTGAGGTATCATTGTATAAAGATAATTGAAAACGTTCATAGTGACTTCTATTAAGAAGCAAGGTAATTCTAATGCACACTTGCTTGCAAGGAGAGGACAAGAGGACAAGACCAAGCTAGACTTAGTTTTTCATTATAATCCTTCTTGTATTTACCAAATTATCACGAATGAAGTGGCTTAATTATGCTTTTGTAAAAAAAAAAAAGTTAATTTGGTGTTATATGTTGTACAGTCCAAAATAGTAAAAATGACGCATGGTCATCTCATAAATGTTACTGTACACGTGGATACCCTTCACGCCAATACTGTTATATTAATAGGTGCTTATTCAACCTAAGTGTCAACCTGAACACACATGTCCCTTCCCTGTCAACATCGCTATAGGAGCACGGACACCAGCAATATTATCTTCTCATTAACAACATATCAAATATGTCAGGATATTCAAATAGGTGCAACCACCTTATCATATTATATCCCAACCAGTGGCGGACCCAGGATTTTGAGCATGGGGGACCCAATTCAAATTGTCTCACTACTCATATCAATGATAACATCATCATCCATTTCTCAACACAGAATTTTTTTATTTTTGGGGGGGCCCAGGCCCCTGAGTACGTCCGCCCCTGATCCCAACAAGTTATCTACTAATTGTTACTTATCTACAAGTAACAATATATTAATAAGGTACACATTATCTCCTATTTGAATTAGATAACTACCTGCTATTATTTATTATTATCTTATCAACAGATTATCTATAAGCAACGGCCCAAGGCCCATACTCCATGCTATGAATACAACCTTACATGTTCTCTCTAAACCATCTCAGATTCACTCCAGTCAGTACTTGAATGCATTACTCAAGCTACTCATTCTCTACCTCTTATATTGGGTTCTCACACTCAGTTATTCTTTAACAATTGATGTACTTACTTGAGCGTTAGAGTGTTTTTCCTTTGTTTTGCAGGTCCCTCCTCTAAGCAAAGCTTACTCATTTCCCGATGCTACAGAGTTTGGAGTTCACTAAGGCCACATCTAGCCTACACGTGGAATTTCCAGATTTTGGTAAGAACATTTGCCTTCCTATCATAGGAAAATCTCTATACAAATAATGATGTCATATTATGTCGGGTGTTCCCTACCTCTCTAAGGAGGACAGCCTTAACATGGTATAGTAGCCTTTCTGAAAGGTCCATTGACAGTTTCGATACCCTGCTCGAAAAATTCAGCGCGCAATATGCAACCAGCCGGACTCATCGGCTGACATCCGCCGCACTAGCAACATTACGCCATGCAGATGACGAACCTCTCCACAGATTCATGGAACGGTTTGGACAACTGACTGTCCAGATTTGAAACCTTAATCCCGAGGTAGCACTGCACTCCATGATGCTAGCCCTTCGACCCGACAAATTCGAAGATAGTCTATGCAAGAAACCTTCTTCTAGCATGGACGAAATACGTGAAAGAGCCAAGGGATAGATTCAGATGGAAGAAGTGTCGAAGTTCGGAAACGAAGTCCAACAAGTTGGATAGAAGCGAGAAAAGCATGAGATATCTAACCGATTCAACTCTCATAGGGCCGACAAAAAGTGAAGGCTGCACAGACCTCAACTTCTGTCAAGAGCACCCAGGTTTGAGAGATATACTCCCCTAACGGTCAATCAGACTACCATCATGGATGAACTCTTCAATACGAAGGTACAGGTGACTTTTCCAAGTCCCATCAATTAGGAAAAAACCCTAACAAATTTTGTCGCTACCATCGCGGCACAGGCCACAACACAGATGACCGTTTGACACTGAAAGATAAGATAGAAGAACTTATCCAAGCTGGACACTTATCACGGTTTGTAAAAAGACCTGATAATTTCCACGCGAAAATAAACATGAGGGGCGACAGGGAGACCGATCCAGAAACAGGGACAATGATAGAAGAAGGGACGACGTAGAGGAACGAGGGAGGCAGCGACAACCACAACCTAGATGCGAGCGTCAACCCTCTTGTCAACAAGAAGAGGAGCCCACTCAACACACTCGCCAGGATCATTTAAATAGACCACTTCTCTTCATTTTGACAAAAACATTATCGTCTTCTTCCTACCTCCGTTTCCTCCATTTCCAAGTGAGAGAATTTCATAATCACTCACCCTTAACCAAAACCCTTTGCATGCAACTGAAAAGTTGAAAGAACCCACCCAATCGATAGATTTCAACCTTAGTTCTTTTTGAAAACCATCAAACAAAGAGATCGTCTTCCCTAGAACCTTACAGAGTTCGTGTTCAAGGGAAAGAAAGCATCTTTAGAACGTCCAAGCTTGGAGAAGTTTTCCTTTAGCTCCCTAGACGTTGTGAAGGGTGTGATATAGAGGGTATTGGCGGTTGCGACCACAAGGACGGGAGAGCAAGTGTAGCACTTCGAGCAGGTCAGCTCTTTGTTCTTGAAAGTTTTTCCCTTGACTGTGTTCCACCATACTCCGAGTGAGTGATGGTTATTGTATGTCATGATACATGTGGTATTGAAATTGTGTGTTACTGTTTTTATTTGAGAACATGTATATGATGTACACAGTGATGATATGTTGTATGATTGATGAGATTCTCTGGCCAGTAGAATAGATTAAATATGGACTTGCCTTAGAGCCAAAGTCATGTGGAACAACTCTAAGTGGTCAATTAGTATATGTAAAAACCCTGAGAGAGTGTGCCCTTAAGTGGATGATCCTCTCTTGGAAGTGCCATATATGTTCGAGCAGACTCCTGAGGGAATGTGCCCTTCAGTGGATGATGATCTTCCTCAGGTAGTGGCTGCGGAAAGTCCTAAGAGAATGTGCCCTTCAATGGATGATCTCCCTCAGGCAATGATATACAGGGAATGTGCTCTTAAGTGGATGATCTTCTCTGGTTATATCGATGTTGTTGTATACATGTAATGCATTTTATGACAGTCGGGATGGTTAGTTTATGCGATGCCTATTTTGATGCTATGTATCGTGTGTAACACCCCAAAATTTTGAATCACAATTATTAGGGTAAAATGTTAATTTGAGGCAGTACAAAAGATTTGGGGAAAAATGACGAAAATGCCCCTGAACATTTTAGAAATGACCAAAGTGCCCTTAGGCATTTTAAGAAGAAAATTTTATAAATACTCTGGGAGGTTTGAAAAAGGATGAGAATACCCTAAGGGTAACAATTACAGAGTTTTCCTGAACATTTTTAGAAATGACGATTTTACCCCTAGGGTAAGAGATAAAATTACCAAAATGCCCTTTAGGTCAAAAATTGATTATATGACTTTAGAAATTCATGGGGACCTGAGTATTGGATAAAATACTTTTAGAGAACAAAATATTAATATGGTTGGTAGCAGAGAACCATAAACTGTAATTTCTAGGAATTTTGGAAAATATTTTGAAAAAAAGAGCTTAATATAGACTACCTCAGGTGTCAGAAAATTATAAGAAAAGTATGGACATAATCTATAGAGTTTTCTCTTAATGATGGGAGGGATAAGTGTTCTAAATAAGTTAGTTTAATAATCTTAATAATTCAAAACAAAATAGACCAATAAGAATTCAAGTAAAATTATTACATGTAATTAAAAGAAAAATTGGTTGATTTGAATTCCTAATACAAGTTTTGGCCG
>PYAF01005445.1:8588-26725 GCA_007407185.1 Glycine tomentella
GATAATGTGGCTGGTTATTATATGTAATGATTTAGATGGGATATATATTAACGTATATGGTATATATATTAACATATATGTGGCTGGTATATATACATATATATATATATTAACGTATATGTGGCTGGATTTTAATATAATTATTGAACTTGGTGTTAAATTTTGTATTAAAGGAATGTTGAAATTTTGTGTAGTAGAAACCATGATTAATATTTAAAATCTAATGATTATGATTTCTATATTATTAGGTGGCTGATTATGATTCTTGAATAAGAATATGTTTATTTAACTTTGTGTTAAAATAGTGTTGAAATTTTGTAATATGTTAAAACCCATGATTAATGTTTAAATTCTAATATTATGTTGAATCCATGATTAATGTTTAAATTCTAAGATATTATGGTATGTTTTGAAATGGACTATTAAGTTAAAAATGTGGAAGTTAAATATGTGGAACATAAAAATAAAAATAAATTAAAAATGAATCATTCATGCATATGCATATGCCCTGCGGGGGTTAAGCCGCGTTACCTCAAGAGGAGGTGTGTCAGATAGCTGGACTGAATCCATGCGTTCAGAGGATTCTGAACTGGGGGGTAGTGTGTTTCAGGGAGGACCACACCACCATGATGATCACATAGGTGGAGGTGACATTCCTACGCGCCCCTGCCCTACCCTGACTGAATGGATAAGTCTATGCCACTGGAAATGGGACTATCTTGACTATGGTACCATGTGATAAAATTTTGAGACAGTCATGCATCATGTAAAAAGATAAGCATGTGTCTTTCATAAAATTTATGAATGATTTGGTGAATATTTATAAATATGCTCTGCTTATTTAAACTGTATTTATCATAGACTTACCCTGTATTTTGTGTCGGTGGTTGAGACCTGTAATGACCCCAATTTATTTGGGCGAGCAGATGAACAGTAGTAGTAGAGCATCGATGTTGGATTGAGGATATGCGTGGATGATGTGATGAAGATGTTGTGATACTTACTGTTTTGTGGTTTTTAATATGTATTTTGGACTGTCTGTATGTTTATTGGCTCTGTATTGTGGACTGTACTATGGACTGTTTTATATGGGAACTTAACTACGTTGGATATTTATTAGCTCGTTCACCTTCATTACTTTGATGAATTTTTAATGAATTAGCCTAAGATTATGGTAACTTAATTTTCGAAAATGAATTGAAAAAAAAAATCTCCATTCGTAAACTAAATATTTAAGAAGTTCAATACGTAAATAAAAGGAAGTCGTTACAAATTCACCCCCCCTCTTGGTATTTGAGTGTATTCATATTGTTTTCAACTAGTTATAAGCAATTAAGAACAATCTTTTGTGTGTAACCCACTAGGCCCAATTAGTCACTGACATCAGTGAACTTGGACCAATTAAACTTCTTTAATGGGCCCAATTCATTTAATGACCACATAAGGCACTAGCAATGCTCTGCAACCCCATAACTAATTGAATTGATCAAGTGATCTACCTTTATGATTTGGATACCGTGCTGACACCATCCCTCATATCGTCATTCACATTTAGTCGAGAGCAAGATAAAGTATCATCTCTCTTAGTTGACTATACATATAGCTTTTCACAGAATTAGGAATCTTCTTCTGTTGACTCCTTATGATCTCTTACTATGCAATGATTCTGAAGTCTAGAAGTCATCCAAGCCCAACCGGTCTTGTAAGGATTATGAGTCCTTTCAACATGTCCATCTTCACTCATGCATTCAAGTTATACTCAAGAGTACATTGTTCTCCCTATTTTCAGGCGGACAGAGTTGTACAGTCAAAGTATAACCCTAGGACATAGTGTTCGATGACATCCTCAAGTCTAGGATGATCTGCACTACCAAACGATGAGAGAATTTACAAATCCAATGATACTTTAAAGAATCCTTGCTGAGTCTCTCGACGGGTCAGTTCAATGCCATCTATTCTCCAACAGATCCACCCACGACATCTGCTAAGGCATCACCATGTCTGCATTCCATGAGGCCCCCACCTTGGATCTCTATACAAGTAGAAGATGTCGTACTAGTCCTTTTTGATATCACCAATGCCCTTTCTCGGTGACAGCCTCCACTAGTTCTTTTTCGTTCCACTCTATCTCCAACGAAATCCGCATCACAATAACCAAGCAACCTATATTCCTTTTCTTTCTTAAAGCATATACCAAGGTTAGGAGTTCTAATCAAATATCTGATATGCATTTAATAGCAAATAAATGAACTTCCCTTAGTTCATTTGGGAATCTGGCACACAGACATACACTGAACATAATGTCGGGTCTGGACGAAGTATTATATAGGAGAGATCCTATGATTCTTTTGTATGTCTTTTCAAGCGGCCATAACTTTTGACCTGGATGTCCGATCGAAGTCCGTATATTGTGACGCTTCATATTGAACAGGGAACACTCTGCCAAATTAAAATGGCCATAACTTTTCACCTGAATGTCCGATTGAGGAGCATAATATATCGTGACTCTTCATATTGAAAAGGGAACACTCTGCAAAATTCAACCAGCCATAACTTTTGACTCGGATGTCTGATTGCGGCCCGTAATATATCGTCACTTTTAACAAGGAACACTCAACCAAATTCAAATGGCCATAACATTTGACTCGAATGTCCGTGTGAGGCCCGTAACATAACGTGATGCTTGAAATTGAATAAGGAACACTCTTCCAAAACCATAAGACCATAACTTTTGAACAGGATGTCCGATTTACACACGTAATATATCGTCACGCTACATATTGAACAGGGAACACTTTGCCAAATTAAAACGGCCATAACGTTTGACTCGTATGTCCGCTTGAGGCCCATAGGATATCGTGACCCTTGAAATTGAACAAGGAAAACTCTGGCAAATTCCAGCGGCCATAATTTTTGACTCGGATGTCCGATTGAAGCCTGTAATATATCGTGACGCTTAATAGTGAACACGGAACACTCTGCCAAATTCAAACGACCAATCGTGACGCTTCATATTGAATAGGGAACACTCTGCCAAGTTAAAACGACGATAACTTTTGACTGAATGTCTGATCGAGGAACGTAATATATCATGACTCTTCATATTGAAAAGGGAACACTCTGCGAAATTCAATCGGCCATAACTTTTGACCCGTATGTAAGATTGCAGCCCGTAATATATCGTGACTTTTAACAAGGAACACTCAGCCAAATTCAAATGGTCGTAACTTTTGACTCGAATGTCCGCTTGAGGCCCGTAATATAACGTGACGCTTGAAATTGAATAAGGAACACTCTTCCAAAATCATACGGCCATAACTTTTGACCCGGATGTCCTATTGAGGCCCGTAATATATCTTCACGCTGCCTATTTAACAGGATCACTCTGCAAAATTAAAACGGCAATAACGTTTGACTCGAATGTCCGATTGGGGCCTGCAGTATATCCTGACCCTTGAAATTGAACAAGGAAAAATCAGCCAAATTCAAATGGCCATAACTTTTGACTCGAATGTCCGCTTGAGGCCCGTAATATAACGTGATGCTTGAAATTGAATAAGGAAACCACTTCCAAAATCATACGGCGATAACTGATGACCCAGATGTTCGATTGAGGCCCGTAATATATCGTGACGCTTCATATTGGACAGGGAACACTCTGCCAAATTAAAACGACGATAAATTTTGACCTGAATGTCCGATTGAGGAACGTAATATATTGTGACCCTTCATATTGAACAGGGAACACGCTGCGAAATTCAACCGGCCATAACTTCTGACCCGGATGTCTGATTGAGGCCCTTCATATATCGACATGCTGCATATTGAACAGGGAACACTGCCAAAGTAAAACGGCCATACCTTTTGACCCGGATGACCATTTGACACCCGTATATATCGTGACCCTTGGAATTGAACAAGGAAAACTCTGCCAAATTCAAGCGGCCTTAATTATTGTTTCGGTTGTTCGATTTAAACCCGTAATATATCGTGACGCTTCATATGGAACAACAAACACTCTGCCAAATTAAAACGATGATAACTTTTGACCTGAATGTCCGATTGAGGAACGTAATATATCGTGAATCTTCATATTGAAAAGGGAACACTCTGCGAAATTCAACCGGCCATAACTTTTGACCCGGATGTATGATTGGGGCCCATAATATATCATGACTTTTAACAAGGAACGCTCAGCCAAATTCAAATGGCCATAACTTTTGACTCGAATGTCCGCTTGAGGCCCGTAATATAACGTGACGCTTGAAATTGAATAAGGAAAACTCTTCCAAAATCTTACGACCATAACTTTTGACCTGAATGTCCAGTTGAGGCCCGTAATATAACGTCACGCTACAAATTGAACAGGGAACACTGCAAAATTAAAACGGCCATAACTAATGACCCGGATGTCCGATTGAGGCCCGTAATATATCGTGACGCTTCATATTGAACAGGGAACACTCTGCAAAATTAAAAAGACGATAACTTTTGACCTGAATGTGCGATTGAGGAACGTAATATATCGTGACTCTTTATATTAAAAAGGGAATACTCTGCGAAATTCAATCGGCCATAACTTTTGACCTGGATGTACGATTGTTGCCCATAATCTACCGTGACTTTTAACAAGGAACACTCAGCCAAATTCAAATGGTCATAACTTTTGACTCGAATGTCTACTTGAGGCCCGTAATATAACGTGACGCTTGAAATTGAATAAGGAAAACTCTTCCAAAATCATACGACCATAACTTATGACCGGATGTCCGATTGAGGACTGTAATATATCGTGATGTTTCATATTGAATAGGGAACACTTTGCCAAATTAAAACGGCCATAACTTTTGACCCAGATTTTCGATTGGGGACTGTAATATATCGTGACGCTTCATATTGAACAGGGAACACTCTGCCAAATTAAAACGGACATAACTTTTGACCTGAATGTCCGATTGAGGAACGTAGTATATCGTGACTCTACATATTGAAAAGGGGACACCTGGGAAATTTAACCGGCCATAACTTTTGACCCGGATGTACGATTGCGGCCCTGTAATATATCGTGACTTTTAACAAGGAACACTCAGCCAAATTCAAATGGCCATAACTTTTGACTCGAATGTCTGCTTGAGGCCGGTAATATAACGTGACGCTTGAAATTGAATAAGGAATGATCGTCCAAAATTATACGACCATAACTTTTGACCCGGATGTCCGGTTGTGGCCCGTAATATAACACCATGCTGCATATTGAACAGGGAACACTGCCAAATTAAAACGGCCATAACTTTTGGCCCAGATTTTCGATTGGGGACGTAATATATCGTGATGCTTCATATTGAACAGGGAACACTCTGCCAAATTAAAATGGACATAACTTTTGACCTGAATGTTCGATTGAGGAACGTAGTATATCATGACTCTACATATTGAAAAGGGGACACCTGGGAAATTCAACCGGCCATAACTTTTGACCCAGATGTACGATTGCGGCCCCGTAATATATAGTGACTTTTAACAAGGAACACTAAGCCAAATTCAAATGGCCATAACTTTTGACTCGAATGTCCGCTTGAGGCCCGTAATATAACATGACGCTTGAAATTGAATAAGGAATGCTCTTCCAAAATTATACGACCATAACTTTTGACCCGGATGTCCGGTTGTGGCCCGTAATATAACACCATGCTGCATATTGAACAGGGAACACTGCCAAATTAAAACGGCCATAACTTTTGACCCAGATTTTCGATTGGGGACTGTAATATATCGTGACGCTTCATATTAAACAGCGAACACTCTGCCAAATTAAAACGGACATAACTTTTGACCTGAATGTCCGATTAAAGAATGTAGTATATCGTGACTCTACATATTGAAAAGGGAACACCTGCGAAATTCAACCGGCCACAACTTTTGACCCGGATGTCCGACTGCGGCCCATCATCTATCGTGACTTTTAACAAGGAACATTCAGCCAAATTCAAATGGCCATAACTTTTGACTCGAATGTCCATTTGAGGCCCGTAATATAAAGTGACGCTTGAAATTGAATAAGAAACACTCTTCCAAAATCATACGATCATAACTTTTGACCCGGATGTCCGGTTGAGGCTCGTAATATAACATCATGCTGCATAGTGAACAAGGAACATTACCAAATTAAAACGGCCGTAACTTTTGGCCCAAATTTTTGATTGAGGAACGTAATATATCATGACGCTTCATATTGAACAGGGAACACTCTGCCAAATTAAAACGACGATAACTTTCGACATGAATGTCCGATTGAGGAACCTAATATATAGTGACTCTTCATATTTAAAAGGGAACACTTTGCGAAATTCAACCGGCCATAACTTTTGACCCGGATGTCCGATTGCGGCCCGTAATATATCGTGACTTTAAACAAGAAATACTCAGCCAAATTCAATTGGTCATAACTTTTGACTCGAATATCCGCTTGAGGCCGGTAATATAACGTGACTCTTGAAATTGAATAAGGAAAGCACTTCCAAAATCATACGACCATAACTGATGACCCGGATGTCCGATTGAGGCCTGTAATATATCGTGACACTTCATATTGAACAGGGAACACTCTGCCAAATTAAAAACGACAATAACTTTTGACCTGAATGTCCGATTGAGGAGCGTAGTATATCGTGACTCTACATATTGAAAAAGGAACACCTGCGAAATTCAACCGGCCATAACTTTTGACCCGGATGTACGATTGTGGCCCTGTAATATATCGTGACTTTTAATAAGGAACACTCAGCCAAATTCAAATGGCCATAACTTTTTACTCGAATGTCCGCTTGAGGTCGGTAATATAACTTGATGCTTGAAATTGAATAAGAAACACTCTTCCAAAATCATACGACCATAACTTTTGACCGGGATGTCCGGTTGAGGCCTGTAATATAACATCATGCTGCATATTGAGCAGGGAACACTGCCAAAATTAAACGGCCATAACTTTTGACCCAGATTTTCGATTGGGGAACGTAATATATCGTGACGCTTCATATTGAACAGGGAACACTCTGCCAAATTAAAACGAAGATAACTTTTGAACTGAATGTCCGATTGAGGAACGTAATATATCGTGACTCTTCATATTGAAAAGGGGTCACTCTGCGAAATTCAACCGACCATAACTTTTGACCCGGATGTCCGATTGCGGCCCATAATATATCGTGACTTTTAACAAGGAAGACTCGGCCAAATTCAAATGGCCATAACTTTTGACTCGAATGTCCGCTTGAGGCCGGTAATATAACGTGACTCTTGAAATTGAATAAGGAACTCTCTTCCAAAATCATACGACCATAACTTTTGACCGGGATGTCCGGTTGAGAATGTAATATAACATCATGCTGCATATATTGAACACGGAACACTACCAAATTAAAAAGGCCACAACTTTTAACCCAGATTTTCGATTGGGGAACGTAATATATCGTGACACTTTATATTGAACAGGGAACACTCTGCCAAATTAAAACGAAGATAACCTTTGACCTAAATGTCCGATTGAGGAACGTAATATATCGTGACTCTTCATATTGAAAAGGGATCACTCTGCGAAATTCAACCGGCCAAAACTTTTGACTCGGATGTATGATTGCGGCCCCGTAATATATAGTGACTTTTAACAAGGAACAGTCAGCCAAATTCAAATGGCCATAACTTTTGACTTGAATGTCCACTTTAGGCCCGTAATATAACGTGACGCTTCAAATTGAATAAGGAAAGCACTTCCAAAATCATACGACCATAACTGATGACCCGGATGTCCGATTCAGGCCCGTAATATATTGTGACGCTTCACATTGAACAGGGAACACTCTGCCAAATTAAAATGGCCATAACTTTTGACCTGAATGTCCGATTGAGGAACGTAATATATCGTGACTCTACATATTGAAAAGGGAACAACTGAAATTCAACCGGCCATAACTTTTGACCCGGATGTACGATTGCGGCCCCGTAATATACAGTGACTTTTAACAAGGAACACTAAGCCAAATTCAAATGGCCATAACTTTTGACTCGAATGTCTGCTTGAGGCCCGTAATATAACGTGACGCTTCAAATTGAATAAGGAAAGCACTTCCAAAATCATACGACCATAACTGATGACTCGGATGTCCGATTGAGGCTCGTAATATATCGTGACGCTTCATATTGAACAGGGAAGACTCTGCCAAATTAAAACGAGGATAACTTTTGACCTGAATATCCGATTGAGGAACGTAGTATATCGTGACTCTACATATTGAAAAGGGAACAACTGCAAAATTCAACCGGCCATAACTTTTGACCCGGATGTCCGATTGCGGCCAATAATATATCGTGACTTTTAACAAGGAAGACTCGGCCAAATTCAAATGGCCATAACTTTTGACTCGAATTTCCGCTTGAGGCCGGTAATATAACGTCACTCTTGAAATTGAATAAGGAACTCTCTTCCAAAATGATACGACCATAACTTTTGACCGGGATGTCCAGTTGAGGCCTGTAATATAACATCATGCTGCATATTGAACAGGGATCACTGCCAAATTAAAACGGCCAAAACTTTTGACCCAGATTTTCGATTGAGGAACGTAATATATCATGATGCTTCATATTGAACAGGGAAGACTCTGCCAAATTAAAACGATGATAACTTTTGACCTGAATATCCGATTGAGGAACGTAATATATCGTGACTCTACATATTGAAAAGGGAACAACTGCAAAATTCAACCGGCCATAACTTTTGACCCGGATGTCCGATTGCGGCCAATAATATATCGTGACTTTTAACAAGGAATGCTCAGCCAAATTCAAATGGCCATAACTTTTGACTCGAATGTCCGCTTGAGGCCCGTAATATAACGTGACGCTTGAAATTGAATGAGGAACTCTTTTCCAAAATCATACGACCATAACTTTTGACCGGGATGTCCAGTTTAGGCCTGTAATATAACATCATGTTGCATATTGAACAGGGATCACTGCCAAATTAAAACGTCCATAACTTTTGACCCAGATTTTCGATTGCGGAACGTAATATATCATGACACTTCATATTGAACAAGGAACACTCTGCCAAATTAAAACGATGATAACTTTTGACCTGAATGTCTGGTTAAGGAACCTAATATACCGTGACTCTTCATATTTAAAAGGGAACACTCTGCGAAATTCAACCGACAATAACTTTTGACCCGAATGTCCGATTGCGGCCCGTAATATATCGTGACTTTTAACAAGGAATGCTCAGCCAAATTCAAATGGCCATAACTTTTGACTCGAATGTCCGCTTGAGGCCGGTAATATAACATGAGGCTTGAAATTGAATAAGGAACTCTCTTCCAAAATCATACGACCATAACTTTTGACCGGGATGTCCGGTTGAGGCCTGTAATATAACATCATGCTGCATATTGAACAGGGAACACTGCCAAATTAAAACGGCCACAACTTTTGACCCAGATTTTCGATTGGGGAAATAATATATCGTGACGCTTCATATTGAACAGGGAACACTCTGCCACATTAAAACGAAGATAACTTTTGACCTGAATGTCTGATTGAGGAACGTAATATATCGTGACTCTTCATATTGAAAAGGGATCACTCTGCAAAATTCAACCGGCCATAACATTTGACCCGGATGTCCGATTGCGGCCCGTAATATATCGTGACTTTTAACAAGGAAGACTCGACCAAATTCAAATGGCCATAACTTTTGACTCGAATGCCCGCTTGAGGCCGATAATATAATGTGACTCTTGAAATTGAATAAGGAACTCTCTTCCAAAATGATACGACCATAACTTTTGACCGGGATGTCCGGTTGAGGCCTGTAATATAACATCATGCTGCATATTGAACAGGGATCACTGCCAAATTAAAACGGCCAAAACTTTTGACCGAGATTTTCGATTGAGGAACGTAATATATCATGACGCTTCATTTGAATAGGGAACACTCTGCCAAATTAAAACGACGATAACTTTTGACCTGAATGTCCAATTCAGGAACCTAATATACCGTGACTCTTCATGTTTAAAAGGGAACACTGCGAAATTCATCCGGCAATAACTTTTGACCCGAATGTCCGATTGCGGCCCGTAATATATCGTGACTTTTAACAAGGAATGCTCAGCCAAATTCAAATGGCCATAACTTTTGACTCGAATGTCCGCTTGAGGCCGGTAATATAACATGAGGCTTGAAATTGAATAAGGAACATCTTCCAAAATCATACGACCATAACTGATGACCCGGATGTCCGGTTGAGGCCCGTAATATAACATCATGCTGCATATTGAACAGGGAACATTGCTAAATTAAAACGGAAGCTTGAAATTGAATAAGAATAGTCTTACAAAATCATACGACCATAACTTTTGACCCAGATGTACGGTTGAGGCCCGTAATATATCTTTATGCTGCATATTGAACAGGGAATACTCTGCCAAATTAAAACGACCATAACGTTTGACTCGGATGTCCGATTGAGGCTCGTAGTATATCGTTACCCTTGAAATTGAACACAGAAAACTCTACTAAATTCAAACGACAATTACTTTTGACTTAGATGTCCAATTAAGGCCCGTAATAGATCGTGACACTTCTTTATATTGAATAGGGAACACTCTGCCAAATACAAACGACCGTAACTTTTGACCCGCATGTCCGATTGAGGCCCGTAATATATAGTGACGCTTCATGTTGAAGAGGGAACACTCTGCCAAAATCAAACGGCCAAAATATTTGACCCGGATGTCCGATTGGGGCCCGTAATATATCGTGACTTTTAACAAGGAACACTAAGCCAATTACGTTTGACTCGGATGTTCGTTTGAGCCACTTAATTAACGTGACGATTGAAATTGAATAAGGAACACTCTTCCAAAATCGTACGACCATAACTTTTGTCCCGGATGTTCGATTGAGGCCCGTAATATATCGTCACGCTGGATATTGAACAGGGAACACTCTGCCAAATTAAAATGGCCATAACGTTTGACTCGGATGTTCGATTGAGACCCGTAGTATATCGTGACCCTTGAAATTCAACAATGAAAACTCTGCCAAATTCAAGCGGCCATAATTTTTGACTCGGATGTCCGATTGAAGCCCCTAATATTTCGTGATGCTTCATATTGAACAGAGAAAACTCTGACAAATTAAAACGACCTTAACTTTTGACCTGAATGACCGATTGAGGAAAGTAATATATCGTGACTCTTCATGTTGAACAGGGAACACTCTGCCGAAATCAAACGGCCAAAAATTTTGACTGGATGTCCGATTGCGGCCCGTCATGCATCGTTACTGTTAACAAGGAACACTCAGCCAAATTCAAATGGCCATAACATTTCACTCGGATGTCCGTTTCAGGCCCGTAAAATAACGTAAAGCTTGAAATTGAATAAGGAACACTCTTCCAAAATCATATGTCCATAAATTTTGACCCGGATGTACGATTGAGGAACGTAAAATATCATGACTCTTCATATTGAAAAGGGAACACTCTTCGAAATTCAACCGGCCAAACTTTTGACCCGGATGTTCGATTGAAGCCCGTAATATATCATGACTCTTCATATTGAACAGGAAACACTCTGCCAAAATCAAACGGCCAAAACTTTTGACTCGGATGTCCGATTGCGGCCCGTAATGTATCGTGACGCTTGAAATTGAACAAGGAACAATCAGCCATATTCAAATGGCCATAACGTTTGACTCGTATGTCCGATAGAGGTCCGTAATATATCGTGACGATTGAAATTGAACAAGGAAAGCTCTGCCAAATTCAAGCGACCATAATTTTTGACTCGGATGTCCGATTGAAGCCACTACTATATCGTGACGCTTCATATTGAACAGAGAACACTCTCACAAATAAGAACGATATAACTTTTGACTTGAATGATCGATTGTAACACCCTAATATTTCAATAACTATATTTGTGAATCATTTTTGTGAAATTATTGATGTGAATGATAAATTAGGTTAATGTTATACTTGAATGATCTATATTATTTATATGAAATATTAATTAGAGGTATTACAAAAATAGTTAAGGGAAATGACCATACTACCCTTCCCTTAAATAAGAAATGACATATATGTCCTTAAGTTAAAAAAGACAATAACGCCCCTGGATTTTTTTGAAAATTACAAAAATGGCCCTAGATATTTTATGATGGAAATTATATAAATGCCCTTGGATATTTTGGACAAGACAAGAATACCCTTAGATATTTTGACTAGATATTTTAGGAGGGGAAATGACAAAAATGCCCCTAGAATGAATGATGAATTTACTATAATACCCTTCAGGCCAGAAATGCTAGATATCCTTAGAGATTTTGTGAGAACCTGATGGAATTACAAAATACTCTTAGACAACAGATTATCAAAATATTTTGTGACGGAAAACCATAGAATAAAATTTCTATGAATTTTATAAGATAGTGACTTTGGAACTTTATTCAGAAGAATTCAAGTATCAGAAAAATATAGAAAAATGATAGATGAAATCTATGGAATTTTCTCTTAATTATAGAATGAATAGACTTATTTTATAAAATAGTTTAGTAATTTTGATAATCAAAAGTAAAATGAACCAATTAGAATTAAGATAAAGGTAGTTTTGTAAGAAAAATCTGAATAGCACTCTGTGTAGATTACTTGTGAGTAATTTTTACTAGAATTGAAGTCAGTTTCTGGAAAACTCTAGAATGCTATTATTCAATATTATCTTTAGGTAAAAGAGTTGAAATCAAACTTGACTTTCTTTTAAGAAATGCCATGTACAAAGTAAAAATGAAACTAGAATATTTTTCTTCATTTAAAAGATAACATAATATGTAAAGAATGAAAGAAAAGCATAAATTTTCCCTTGACCAAGCTACTCCACGTGAAATACAAGAAGAGTGGAGAAGATTCATGAACTTGGACAAGTGTAAGGACACTTGGAAAGTGAAGGCCACTTGGAAAGGCAAGTCATTATGGCTTAAGAGATTTTTTTTCTATAAAGTGAAAGGATAATAATGAATCTAGTTGAAACCTAAAGGAATAAGCATAAACTAAGTTAGGATTTAATGAAACAAGGAGAAACTAAGCTAGAATGAAACTAAATTAGTTGGAAGGGCAAATATGTCCTTGAATAATTAATTATTTTCCAAGTGCTATATAAAGGGGTGGTGGGGACCTTGCTTGAAAATCACTTTCAAGACATCTCTCCCACTAAACTTCACATGAAGTACCCTCCCCCATTCCTTTCATCCTTTCATTTTCAAAAGCCTAAATCAAATAGAAAAGACCCCACCATCATAGGAAGAATCACGTGTAGAAGAGCTAGCTAGGAGGAAGAATTTGGCAAGCTTTATAGGAAGAAACAAGGTATGTATGGGGAAGCTTTATGATAAAGATAGTTTAAGTGTTGTTTTGTATGAATAAGTGTTTGAATATTCATGTGTTGTTGAGTGTTTCCATGAAGTTCATATGTTGCTAAAAGTTTCTATGAATTTCTCTAAGTTCCATGTGTTGCTGAGTGTTTCTATAAATCTCCATGAAGTTCATGTGTTGTTGAGTATTCTATAAATCTCTGTACATGAATAATCTGTTGAGATTCTGTACATGAATATAAAGACTGATGCTTAAAATAAATATGAGATGATAAAGAAATACATGAAAGTGAATCAGTCTTATATGTCTCATATGCATATGCCCGACGGGGGTTAGTCCACGTTATTTGCCTCAAGAAGAGGTGTGTCAGATAGCTACAGGAACTGAGTTCGAGCGTTCAGACAAAAGGAGTCTGAACTAGGGGTAGTTGCAGTGGGGAAATCACGCCACCCATGATGATCACATGAAGTTTGGGTGAGAATCCTGTGCACCACTGTGGTACCCTGACTGATCGTTTTGGTTCTGTGCCATGGGGATGGAGCTACCTTGACTATTGGTATCAAAAGATAAAAGATAAAAGAAAATCATGCATCATGATAAGAAAGAATCATGCATTTTTTAAGGATGTTGTCATATGTTTTATTTCCTTAAATTATGTTTATCATAAACTTACCCTGTATTTTTGTATCTGTGGCTGACACCTACTATTACCCCAATTTGATTTGGGTGAGTAGATGAACAGTGAAGAAGGATTGGCAAATTGTTCTGATGAAAGGCTGTATTGAAGATGTCTGATTGAAGATGTTTTGTTATGATGAAATATTTGAGTTGTTTGTAATATGAATTAGAACAAATATCTGAACTTTTTAAATATTAATTAGTGACGAAATTTATTTGGAATTAATCATTAGTAAACTTTAGTTTGCTATTTTATTTATAAAAGAAAAAGTAATTTCATTAAAAATCAATACAACATAAAAAGGAATTTGATGCGTTACATCGATTGAGGAACGTAATATATCGTGACTCTTCATATTGAAAAGAGAACACTCTTCGAAATTCAACCAGCCATAACTTTTGACCCGGATGTTCAATTGAAGCCCGTAATATATCGTGATGCTTGTTGAACAGGCAACACTTTGCCGAATTAAAACGGCGATAACTTTTGACATGAGTGTCCGATTGAGGAACATAATATATCATGACTGTTCATATTGAAAAGGGAACACTCTGCGAAATTCAACCGACCATAACTTTTGACCCGGATGTCTGATTGCAGCCGTAATATATTGTGACTTTTAACAAGGAACACTCAGCCAAATTCAAATGGCCATAACATTTAACTCGGATGTCTGTTTCAGGCCCGTAATATAATGTGAAGCTTGAAATTGAATAAGGAATAATCTTCCAAAATCATACGACCATAACTTTTGACCGGATGTACGATTAAGGCCCGTAATATATCGTCACGCCGCATATTAAACAAGGAATACTCTGCCAAATTAAAACGGCCATAACGTTTGACTCGAATGTCCGATTGAGGCCAGTAGTATCGTTACCCTTGAAATTGAACAAAGAAAACTCTGCCAAATTCAAACCACCATAACTTTTGACTCAGATGTCTGACTAAGGCCCGTAATAGATCGTGACACTTCATATTGAACAGGGAACACTCTGCCAAATACAAACAGCCATAACTTTTGACCGGACGTCCGATTGAGGCCCGTAATATATAATGACGCTTCATGTTGAACAGGGAACACTCTGCCAAAATCACACGGCCAAAACTTTTGATCGGATGTCCGATTGCAGTCCATAATATATCGTGACACTTGAAATTGAACAAGGAACAATCAGCCAAATTCAAGTGGCCATAATTTTTTACTCAGATGTCCGATTGAAGCCTGTAATATATCATGACGTTTCATATTAAACAGGGAACACTCTGCCAAATTAAAACGCCCATAACTTTTGACCTGAATGTCTGATTGAGGATCGTAATATACCATGACTCTTCATATTGAAAAGGGAACAATTTGCAAAATTCAACCGGCTATAACTTTTGACCCGGATGTCCGATTGCGACCCATAATATATCGTGACTTTTAACAAGAAACACTCAACCAAATTAAAAAGGCCATAACGTTTGACTCGGATGTTCGATTGAGGCCCATAGTATATCGTTACCCTTAAAATTGAACAAAGAAAACTCTGCCAAATTCAAACGACCATTACTTTTGACTCAGATGTCCGATTAAGGCTCGTAATAGATCGTGACACTTCATATTGAACAAGGAACACTCTGCCAGATACAAATGGCCATAACTTTTGAGCCGAATGTCTGATTGAGGCCCGTAATATACAGAGACGCTTCCATGTTGAACAGGGAACACTCATCCAAAATCACACGGCCAAAACTTTTGACCCGGATGTCCGATTGGAGCCTGTAATATATCGTGACTTTTAATAAGGAAAACTCAACCAAATTCAAATGGCCATAACGTTTATTTCGGATGTCCGTTTGAGCCCTTTAATATAACGTGACGATTGAAATTGAATAAGGAACACTCTTCCAAAATCATACGACCATAACTTTTGACCCGGATGTCTGATTGACGCCTGTAATATATCGTCACACTGGATATTGAACATGGAACACTCTGCCAAATTAAAACAGCCATAACGTTTGAGTCGGATGTTCGATTGAGGCCCGTTGAATATCGTGACCTTGGAAATTGAGCAAGGAAAACTCGGCCAAATTCAAGCGGCCATAATTTTTGACTCAGATGTCCGATTGAAGCCCCTAATATATCGTGACGCTTCATATTGAACAGAGAACACTCTGACAAATTAAAACGGCCATAACTTTTGACCTGAATGACCGATTGAGGAACATAATACATCATGACTCTTCATATTGAAAAGGGAACACTCTTCGAAATTCAACCGACCATAACTTTTGACCTGGATGTTCGATTGAAGCCTGTAATATATTGTGACACTTCATGTTGAACAGGAAACACTCTGCCAAAATCAAATGGCCAAAACTTTTGACCGGATGTCCAATTGCGACCCGTAATATATCGTGACGCTTGAAATTGAACAAAGAACAATCAGCCAAATTCAAATGGCCATAACATTTGACTCGTATGTCCGATTGAGGTCCGTAATGTATCGTGACGATTGAAATTGAACAAGAAAAACTCTGCCAAATTCAAGTGGCCATAATTTTTGACTCGGATGTTCGATTGAAGCATGTAATATATCGTGACTCTTCATATTGAACAGGGAACACTGCCGAATTAAAACACCCATAACTTTTGACCTGAATGTCCGATTGAGGAACGTAATATACCGTGACTCTTCATATTGAAAAGGGAACACTCTGCGAAATTCAACCGGCCATAACTTTCGACCCGAATGTCCGATTGCGGCCCGTAATATATCGTGACTTTTAACAAGGAACTGTCAGCCAAATTCAAATGGCCATAACGTTTGACTCAAATGTCCGTTTGAGGCCTGTAATATAACGTGACACCTGAAATTGATTAAGGAACACTCTTCCAAAATCATACGACCATAACTTTTGACCCGAATGTCTGATTGAGGCCCATAATTTATCGTCACGCTGGATATTGAACATGGAACTCTCTGCCAAATTAAAACGGCCATAACGTTTGAGACGGATTTCGATTGAGGCCCGTAGTATATCGTGACTCTTGAAATTGAACAAGGAAAACTCAGCCAAATTCAAGCAGCCATAATTTTTGACTCTGATGTCCGATTGAAGCCCCTAATATATTGTGACGCTTCATATTGAACAGAGAACACTCTGACAAATTAAAACGGCCATAACTTTTGACCTGAATGACCGATTGAGGAACGTAATATATCCTTCTATTTTCTTTTCAATTTGTGCCTTGACTTTCTCATGCAACTTCTTGACATATTCTGCTTTAACCTGCCCAGACTTATCTTTAAATTGAGAAATGTTAGGTAAAGACAACAAATCCAAAGGAGTGAAAGGATTAAATCCATAAACAGTTTGAAATGGTGACATCTGAGTAGTACTATGTACAGCCCTATTATAAGCAAATTCAACATGTGGTAAACACTCTTCCCAAGTCCTAAGATTTTTCTTAATAACAGCTCTAAGAAGAGTAGAAAGAGTTCTATTGACCACCTCAGTTTGCCCATCGGTTTGGGGATGACATGTAGTTGAGAACAACAATTTAGTTCCATTCTTACCCCCACAAAGTTCGCCAAAAGTGACTAAGAAATTTTGAATCTCGATCACTTACAATACTCCTAGGTAAACCATGCAATCTTACCACCTCCTTGAAGAACAAATCAGCAACATGACAAACATCATCTACCTTCTTGCATGCTATGAGGTGAGCCATCTTAGGAAACCTGTCAACCACCACAAAAATTGAGTCCTTTCCTCCCTTGGATCGAGGCAAACCTAGAACAAAATCCATAGAAATGTCAATACAAGGATGCTCAGGAACCGACAATGGAGTATACAAACCATGTGGCATGACCTTGGATTTAGCTTTCTTACATACAAGACATTTATCACAAAGCTTATGCACATCATGCTTCATGTGAGGCCAATAGAAATGCTCATGCAAGATGTCATATGTCTTTTGTACCCCAAAGTGCCCCATTAAGCCCCCTTCATGTGCCTCTCTAACAAGCAAGTCCCTAA
>PYAF01005446.1:1967-12894 GCA_007407185.1 Glycine tomentella
AATCCAATGATCTTAAAATGAATGAATGATGCATGATGCATACACTTGGATTATCAGATCATATACTTCCTTTTACAAATGATCAAATTGATTCTTCAAGCTTTCCTTTGAGCAAATCCTTTTGTGCATGTTTGAAAGTCCAAAACCTTGAAGCTTGATCCTCATTCCTTGATACTTGGCTTCACTAGAATCAACAAAAATGAGTGAAAGAATGATGCATTCCTTCTTCTGGCCGACCCTTTTTATAGTTTTTGGCCACCTGCTTCACACCACTCGCCCAAGCGCCTAAAATGGCCTAATTCCACTCGCCTGGGCGAGTTAAGGGCGGTTTCTTGGAACTTGGAGTGACCTGGGCGACTGAAATGAACTATGGAAGCTGGCCTGGGCGACTGAAGACTTAACCATGAAGGTTTCTTTGGGCTTTTGTGATTTTTGGGCCTTGAATGCTTTTAGAACTTCCTATGTTTGATATGTGCACCTTCCTTGCTTTCTTTGTTTTTTCGGAAGCCTTAGAATTCCACGAAATCTATTCAAATACAAAGCATGATTGAATTAGTTTTCCGAAATACATCAAACATGAGTATAAGGTGCTTTTTAACTAGGTTTTAGGGAATTTTCCAGCCAAATGAAAGAAATCAAAAGATAAGTGCCAATATTTTAAACATGGAATTAATTGAAATATGGCACTTATCATGGCGCCAACTTGCAGAACGAATGGCGCCAATGGCACCAACTGAAAGAGAATATGGCGCTGATGGCGCTGGGTTCCAGAGCTGATGACGCTCTTGGCGCCATCTTCCAGTGTGTTTGGCGCTCATAGCGCTGTTCTGGCGCTGATGGCGCCAAAGTTTTCTTCCAAGCTTGGTTCTTTTCTTCTGATTTTTGCTTAATCTTGGCACCTTTGATTGATTTCTTGGAAATTTATCACATTAGCTCAAATCATAACACAAAAAGGGCAATTATCCATGCTTAATGCTCAATTCTCGCTCTTCAAAACTTAGGAAAACCTTATATGCTGGGCGCATATCAAACAATTCCCAGATTTAGATATTGCTGTCCTCAGCAATAAACAAAGTTTAAGTAGGAAGCATGGATCTATTCTTTAGAATCAACATTGAACAAAACAATCCTTGAACTTAGAATGCTACAAATAACTGAACCAATTCAAAACTTCAGACAAAGATTTTCAAATCCATCAAACATTGAAGTCTAACTTGAATACCCTTCACTAAGGTAATTATTCACTCATCTCTCAAGTGTCTGGGTATTATAATCTCTCCATCCACCATAGCTCTAGCACTGCTATAGGCTTGATCCTATTCTCTAATTCCTAAAATAAGAAATGTAAAGACATGCAAAGTTGATCAAAAGGTCTTGATAGGGTTGTAACTTGGCTTGGCTCAATGGGTAGGAGTATTTTGGACAGTGACTAAGCATTTTTGAATTGGACCCTGCTAAATTCAGATACATTCAAAACTGGGGTTTTCATTCCATTACTCCCTTTTTATCATTTTCTTTTCTTTTCCTTTCTTTTTTTCTTAACATTGCATTTTCTTTCTGTTCATTTGTTGGCTTCACTTAAAGACCATTCTTTACTTTTCAGCCCTGAAGTTTCATGGATTTCACCTTGATTTTTATATACTTTTTCTTTCTGAACCACTTAGCTGTCCAATCTCACTTAGGGTAGAAGAATTTAAGTGGTTAATATATTGTATCAGGTGATTGAACAAAAAGGTCTCAAGCTCAAGGGGCTAGCAATGGTAATAATTCGAGGAAGTCTATTTGGCCCAAACTTAATAGAATAAAATGCCTTTATCACATCAACTTAAGCATGCATCAGAGAGAAACAGATCAAGTTCTAGCGTACTATCACAGTGAGGCATCCCTCAAAAGAAATTAACTATATAAGCACAATTCTCACTGGCTATGGTATCAAGCTAGAGTCATGATGATATCAGATCAAACATTGTTTTCCATTTCAATTTGAATTCAATCATACAAGCATTCACACTCAGTTCATATTTCATACAACATCAATTCATGGTTCATGGTACCAATGCTTTCCAAAATCAAATTCACAACTAACTGATTGAGCAAATCCAAATCCGGGACAAGCATGCCTTTAGCAAAAATGTCTAATATGTACACCTATGGTTAGGTTAAAATTAGACGCAAAACCAATTGTAGTTAACTATCTGTATATGTTCACAAAAAGAAATTTGACCAAAAAGTGTCTGCCTACTATTCATATTTCCCAAAAAAAAAAACGTATGATTAACAAAAAGAACTGTACGACTAACGCGTGTTTCCTCGTTTAATGTGCCCTTATTCCCAGATTTAGACAGTTGTTGTCCCCAGCAAATGACACACATAAACACAAAGCAGATGACACGTTACTAGAGGAAACAACTCATGCATAACACAATACTAAAATGTGGTAGAATGTAATATGTTTAGGCACGCACTGACGGTGCCACATAGTATGCAAAAAGTGTTATGTAACTGAATGTAGGGTGCAGCAAATGAAAAGGACAGTAAAATAAAGTATAGCATAAAATAAATAAAGATGGAGGGCAAGGAGAATCAGTGGGTCTGATCCTCATCCATGGTGTCTGAGGCCACTGCTGCTGAAGGAGATGGTGATGGTAGCGCAAAAGAGAGTGGGGGAGGCTGTGGCGGAGAGCTGTGGGGGTCGACAGAGAAATGCTGGCACAATGCTGTAAGCATGCGAGTCTGGCCGTCCATCTGGTCCTGCATCCTCTGTGTGGTCATGGTCTGGTGCTCAAGCTGCTGTTGGATCCTCATAGTGATGGTGGTGAGCTGGTCTATCTGATGCTGCATCCGCAAATATGTAGCTGAGTCCTCAAAGATGGACTCCCGGTGAGAGGCCTGGCTGGATGCAGCAGGGGTGTCCTGTGGTGGTGGTGATGATGATGGTGGTGGTGGTGGTGCTGGCTGCTGGGGGAAGACGAGAACCTCAGGCATGGGATCCTCCAAACCTTCGCGAGGTCCGTATCGCGAGCTTCTGGCAGCCATCTCCTCTGTGGTGAGGTCAGCAGCACGAATGAGCTGCTCTTGAAGGGCATGCCTCACAATGTCCTGGTAGATCCTCTGAGTCAAAGTAGTCCTTAACCCCACATCCCTAGGCTCGTCATCAGGGATTTCCAACCCTACGTGCATACATAGATGAGAGATGAGTGATGAGTGGCCTAAGAGAGAGCGGCTGCTGCCATCCTGGATCATGTGCAGGATGCGGTCGGAAAGAGCATAAGAGATATCAAGGTTGATATCTCTCTGCAGAACATAGAGTAAGCAAGCCCGCTCCACATTCACATCCATCAAGTTAGAGGATGGAAGAATGGTGGAGTTCACGAATAAATGCCAGAAATTTGACTCGGCGTTCAGCTCCTGGCGGCGAAGCTTCTCAGGAACATACTCCAGACCCGTCTTCATCTTCCAGGTGGAAAAACGCCGGGTGATGCCTCTGCGGAGCTCGTCTGCCAGCTGAGGCATGTCGTCCCTGTAGGTGGCGCGGCCAGTGCACGGGAAGGGCTGCATCTTGTTGTACCGCTTCACAAATCCACAGTGGCGGAGGCTGTCAAAGGATGTCTGCAAGAAGCTCTCAATAAACTCGTGGTCGAAAGGAACGACCACGCCCCTGACCTAGCTACGCCTATGCGGTGCCACAGAAGGCATATCCACATTCGCACAAAACTCCTTCAGGATGGAGCTGGAGCTGGGCTCAGCAAAGCTAACTAGTGTCTGCCACTGGCGGCGCACAATCACCTCCCGGATTAGGGAATCGTTAAATAAGCCCTCCCAGTGAATCTGCCTCTCTGGGATAATCTTCTTAGGGGAATACCACTTGTCGAAGCACTCGTGATGAGCCTTCGACTGGAAGCGGCCGTCATCAAAGTCAGTTGTTCTTGGCCGCTTACTACTGGTTGTCCCTGTAGTGGTTTTCTTCTTTCCTGTATCCACCTGTTTTCCCTGAAATGTAGAAGAATCCAACATACCACAGGTATTCATGTAGGCTTATCAGAAACATAATAGGCATTAGCACTGGAATTCTGCAATTCCCAGATTTGGAATAAACTATATCAAGCAACACAGCATCAAGTAAAGCACAGGGGAAACCAACAGCCACGCCGATAACACATTTATGCATCCTTAATCCAATGCTGGGATTCCCAGATTTAATTGATACCATGTGGTGGACAATAATTGATATCAAATATGAAACCATAAGTAAGGGACCAAATTAATTGATGAACAAGAATTTAAGTTCAAGATATGGGTACAAATAGCTAATGTTAGACAAGCAAGTGCATAGACCCACATTGATCAATCACACCTTTAACCAAGATATCCTAAACTCAAATTCAACAATACTCACACCAGTGTCAAGGCTAGCAAAACAGGTTCATAGCTTGAGGCAAATATTGATGGCCAAGCCCAACAATACAGAAACACCAACAGAAAACAGTTCACATATATGTTGAGCCCAAAATGTCCAAAATGATATTTACAATTATTGTTTGTGATGTCAACATTCATTCAATTGCAAGGACACAAAAAACCAGCTACATTTACAAGTCATACTCACCATCAAAAGCTCAGGACCCTAAGCTTATTTTCAACAAAAATTTGTCATGATCACTTTCACAGCAAGCGAATGACCAAGATTGCAATGTGATCAAATAGGGTTCAGTTAAAAGAGGCATGGTAAAATGCAGAACCATACTTGAACACCATTCCCAGATTAGTGTTCACTAAAGGAATTGATAGTGCATAATACTCACAGAGTGCATCACAGACACAGTTTCACACCAAAGATTCACAAAATTATGTTCTTCTATATAAGCACAGCATGCCAAATTCAAAGCCACGACAACATCACAAGGTATGCATAATTCCCAGATTTATTTAAGGCAGTGGGACAAAAGCAAACATATTCCAATTAATTACTCTATATACTGAGCACAACCTTAATATTACATTAAACCAAGGGATCAAATCATGTAAGGCTTACTTATACTCATATACAGATTACACCTAGCATATGATAGCAACACCACTAGCATTACCTTAAGCAGTAAATAAGAGTTATGAGATTATTCCAATTCAAGCATGATTCCAGACTTAGGCACTCAAAATGGCAGGAGTCAGGTATACAAATCACTAAGGAGTGCTTAATAATTGGCCTTTTTAGAACAAGATGCAGAGTGTGGTCCAAAATAGCAAGTATGAGTTTCTCACATGCTTCCCCAATGCACAAACAGTAGTTAACATACATATTCCACACCAGAACCCTTATGGAACCCTAAGTTTCCAAGGCAATAAAAAGGGTGATACACCCACACCAAAATCAAATCAATACAATTGCATGGGTTAGCAACTGGTGAACCAAGCAATGCAGGCCAACAACAATCAATTCACTATACCTTTTATACCTTACCCCACAACAAGGAATCAGGACTCCAAGCAACAATTGACTCATACAATAACTGGCAAAAAGCTCTTACCTTATCACGAGCCATGTTAGAGATGGTACGGAATGCAAGCACGACCAAGATGACTTGTTGTGGAAGTAGGGAAACCTTGAACAGTGTAGGGTTCTAGGAACAAAATGTACTAGGGTTCTAGGAACAGTGTAGAGAGAACTAAAGAGGGAAATGAGTGAGAAAGAGATGACTATGTGGTTTTGAATGGGGGAGTGATTTCGAAAAGGAAGAGGGGTCGAGAACGGAGTGTGTGGGAAATGAGGGGCCTGAGAATTCTTCAAAAAAATTTAAAACAATAACAATGCCGTAAGTTCCACGCGGATCGCGCCATCAGCGTGGAACCCCAGAAACCATGGCGCGGATGGAGCCATTCTCACGCCAAAGGCGCGGGATTCCAGTGCAGTTGATGCCTAAGGCACCGATCCCACGTAGATGGCGCCATGCATTAAATTGTAACCCAGCCAGCGCCATTGGCACCAAATTGGCGCCAACAGCGTGGAACTCCAAAAGTAATGGCACCCATGGCGCCATTATCGCGCGTTTGGCGCGGGACTCCATAAACAGTGGCGCCAATTCCACGCGAATGGCACCATGCTTTTGGCACAGATACATAATGGCATAAAATAGCTTTTAAAGGCCCAGAATCACCAAAATTCTTACACCAAATGTAAAATGAAGCTTTAAATATCATGCATTCATGAAAAACATAAACAATAACAACAATAAACACCAAAGGACTGAATATGGTCAAGTACATGAAAACTAACAACACTATTAGTCTATCTAACTTAAGAAAAAGACTCAACCTATCATTAAACACACAGTTGAGTTGCCTCTCAATAAGCACTTGTTCAACATCGCAAGCCTGATGGTTAATCCTCTAAGGATTAAGGGAGCTCAAAGGGATTGCCACAACATCCCTATCAATCTGACCACCAAAATATGGCTTCAGCTGCCATCCATTTACCTTGAAAGGTCTGTTGGTGTCAAGAGGAGAGATTTCTACGGTCCCATAAGGGAAATCCCTTACAACCACGAATGGTCCAGACCATCTTGATTTGAGTTTACCTGGAAACAACCGCAAGCGCGAGTTGTACAATAATACCTGTTATCCGGGTGTAAACTCCTTAGAATGGATCTGCTTGTCATGCCATCTCTTGGTTTTCTCCTTGTAAAGCCTAGCATTCTCATAGGCGACAAATCTGAATTCATCCAATTCATTCAGCTGCAACAAGCGCTTCTCTGTAGCCTTTGATAGCTCAAAGTTGAGGAACTTGGTGGCCCACATAGCTTTATGCTCCAATTCTACCGGAAGATGACATGATTTCCCATACACCAACTGATATGGTGACATACCTATCGGTGTTTTAAAAGTTGTCCGGTAGGCCCACAATGCATCATCCAATTTCCTGGACCAGTCCTTCCTAGAGCTTCCAATAATCTTCTCAAGTATCCTCTTCAATTCTCTGTTGGAAACTTCTACTTGACCGCTGGTTTGTGGGTGATAGGGCGTGGCCACTTTGTGAGTTACCCCATACTTGGTGAGCAAACTTTCAATTTGCTTGTTGCAGAAATGTGTGCCACCATCACTGATTATGGCTCTGGGGACCCCAAAACGAGTAAAGATGTTCTTTCTCAGGAAGTTTGCAACTACTCTAGCATCATTAGTGGGCAATGCCACTGCTTTCACCCATTTGGAGACGTAGTCAACTACTACCAGGATATATTGATTAGAGAAAGACTTGGGAAAGGGTCCCATGAAGTCTATCCCCCAAACATCGAACAATTCAACCTCCAAGATGCTGTTGAGTGGCATTTCATCCTTCCGGGATATATTCCCGTTCTTTGGCATCTATCACAGTTCTCCACAAATGCCTTAGCATCTTTGAATAATGTGGGCCAATAGTATCCACTCTGCAGAACCTTGTGAGCAGTCCGGTTGCCTCCAAAATGGCCTCCATAGCTTGAAGCATGACAATGCAACAAGATCTTTGGAACATCAAACTCAGCTACACACCTCCTGATAATGCCATCAGCACATTGGAAGTACAGAAATGGATTATCCCACTGATATCTCCAGGCATCATGCAGGAACTTCTTCTTTTGCTGCCATGTAAATTCATCAGGAATTGCTCCCACAGCTTTGTAGTTAGCCATATCAGCAACCCAAGGAGCATTTGTGACAGCCATCATTTGCTCATCTGGAAAGGACTCATTGATGGCTAATTCTGGCCCATCTTGCAGATTTGCAGCTTGAATCCTTGACAAGTGGTCAGCCACTTTGTTTTCCACTCCAGCCTTGTCTCTTATCTCTAAATCAAACTCTTGAAACAAGAGCATCCAACGCAGCAAGCGTGGCTTAGCATCCTGCTTTGTCAATAAATACTTAAGAGCAGCATGGTCAGTGAAAACAATAACCTTGGAACCAATCAAGTAAGGTCTAAACTTGTCAAGTGCATACACTACAACTAACATTTCTTTTTCAGTTGTGGCATAGTTGATCTGTGCCTCATTTAAAACTTTGCTAGCATAATATATGACATGCAGAAGTTTATCCTTACGTTGACCAAGGACAGCCCCAATTGCATAAGCACTTGCGTCACACATCAATTCAAATGGCAAGTTCCAATCAGGGGTTGTGAGCACTGGTGCAGTTGTAAGCTTTTCCTTCAACACATTAAATGCATTGAGGCAAGCTTCATCAAAGACAAAATCAAATTCTTTTGTTAACAGTTGGCTAAGAGGTCTAGCAATCTTAGAAAAATCCTTAATGAACCTCCTATAGAAGCCAGCATGGCCTAAGAAGCTACGCATACTGTTAACATTTGTGGGAGGAGGCAATTTTTCAATTAACATAAGCTTGGCCTCATCTACTTCAATGCCTTTTGAAGAGATTTTATGGCCCAAAACAATGCCTTCCCGTACCATAAAATGGCACTTCTCCTAATTCAAAACAAGGTTAGTTTCTTGTCATCTTTGCAAAACTTTAGATAAATTAACTAAGCATGCATCAAAGCAAGAACCAAATACAGAAAAATCATCCATGAACACCTCTAAAAATTTCTCTACCATATCAGAAAAGATGGAGAGCATACACCTTTGGAAAGTTGCAGGCGCATTGCACAAACCGAAGGGCATCCTTATGTAGGTAAATACTCCAAAGGGGCAGGCGAATGCTGTCTTTTCTTGATCCTCTGGTGCCACGGGAATCTGATTATAGCCAGAATATCCATCAAGAAAACAATAGAAAGCATGGCCGGCTAGTCTTTCCAGCATCTGATCAATGAAGGGAAGGGGGAAATGATCCTTCCTGGTGGCATCATTCAGTCTTCTGTAGTCTACACACATCCGTCAACCAATGATGGTTCTAGTTGTAATATCTTGAATTTTAAGCATACGATTAAGCTTGTAATTAAGAAACATAACCCAAGCATTAGAGTTCCTAAGAAGGAACTTCAGTTTGAGGCGTGGCGCGGTCAGCGCCATAAACCGCGCGGTTGGCGCCATAAGATGTGAGGGGCGCGAATAGCGCCATTTGCCCCGCAGGTCGCGCTGGAAGTGCCCTGGAAATGCCAATTCCTCGGGTTTTTCACGCGGTTGACGCCAATAGTGGCGCGGGTGGCGCGGTTGGCGCCAGTTGGCGCGATCAGCGCCAGAGGTGGCGCGATCCGCGCAGGACCCACGGGCAGGCTTAAATATAGCTCTTTTTGGACGAAAATGAGAGAGAAAAGAGAGGAAGAGAGAGAGAACGACCATTGATGAACTTTGGAGCTTCATATCTTCTCCATCTTTCATCTAAACACCTCTGACCCAACTGAGAAAGTGTTCAGAGCCTCGAGATAAGCTAGAGACCCAGTTTTATTCTCGACAAGAGGCGGTAAACGGCGAGATCAAGATTTCTAAGGGAGTCCTTGGAATCGAAGAATCAGAGGCGAGGGAAGCTTTGATTGGACGATCTACCTTAGGGAAAGTGATTCCCTGGTGTGTCTGGGCTACACAGAGGTAAGAAACTCGAACCTTAGCCGTTGATTCTGTGTTTGGGTTTTTAGTTGGTTTTGAATACCTTAAGAGGTGTTTTTAGAGGTGTTAGAGTCGTTATTAGGCTTGGACTCTGTAGAGTTTTGTGTTCAGAGGGTTATTCTGAGGAAGTTAGAGCCTTGAATCATCATTATTGATGAAGTTTGATTTTGGCTCTGGGTATGTATGAGCATAGAAAAAAGGCTGATTATTTGGCTAGTGTGAACCTTAGAGCAGTTGACAAAGTTGCTCATGAGATAGAAAAGATGTTGTTTGTGAGTTGAAATTGGTAATAATGAGAAGCTTGAATCGAGAAGGCTAAAGCAGAGATATGCTTTATGTTAGCCTGATCAGAGTCTTAGAAGAGGCTCTGGAGCCTTGTGTAGGCTAAGTAGGATCCTTTTGAGGGTCTGAGAATCACTTGTGAAGTGATTGTTATGGGTTAAGTGGAAGGAATTGTAGTTCCTTTCGATCTAACGGCTTAGGACCGTTACTGATACACTGTGTGTTTGGTTTCTGTAGGACGTGAGCTTGATAGTTCTAGTGGTGGTGACCACGAGGCCGGGAGAGCCGGTATTTTGCCTAGAGCAGGTAAGCTCTTGGTTCTTGTTTGTGCATCCTTTACTGTGTTCCACCATGATCCTGATAGGGTGATGGTTCTGTGTGCTGTTATATATATATGTGGAAATTGTGTATTGTATGACTGATTGCTGAATGTGATGTTTGTTCTGTGAGCTACACCCTGAGTTTGGGTGGTTGATATGTATGGCTATGGTTGCCTAGCTTATGACCTGCTTGGTTGATTGTTGTATCCTATTGTAGTAGGATAGATGACATGTGATTGAGTAAGACCTGATGTGAGATGTTTCCTGTGATATAGACGTAGCCTCCCGAATGGAGATGTTCCTAAATCTACAGACGTAGCCTCCTCAGGCAATTGTATTGAGATAGGATAGGAGATGTTCCTGCGATATAGATGTAGCCTCCTGGTGGAGATGTTCTTATATCAGCGGATGTAGCCTCCTTATAAAGAGATGTTCCTGTTATATAGATGTAGCCTCCAGGTGGAGATGTTCCTATATATACGGATGTAGCCTCTGACAGATGCATTGAGATCCTACCATGAGATGTTCCTAGTATATAGATGTAGCCTCCTGGTTGGAGATGTTCCTATATACATAGATGTAGCCTCTGCGGGACAGTGATGGATGTGATGCATGGCTGTATGCCATGAGTATAGCCTGATTTTGACAGGTGTATATGCATTGATGTGCATGATGATTGAGTGAGTGATTCACTGCTGTTGATACTGATGGTTTGATATACTATTTTCATGTATATGTATGAAAGTGAACCAGGGGAAGGAAATACCTTCAAGGGCCCTGAGTTTACTGGGATTTTATATC
>PYAF01005446.1:27311-53824 GCA_007407185.1 Glycine tomentella
ATAAGCTGGATTTTGAGAAAGTAGTGTACTTGTATTATCTAAACTTTTGTATCAGAGACATTGGCTATGTATACGAGTAGCAAATCCTTTGCAAATTTTACGCTTTAAAATCTTTACTATTATTCGTTTCTTAGAAAATTTATCTTTAAGTAAGAATAAAATTAATAAAGAATAAGTAGAAATTTAGGTCGTTACAAAAGCGTTCTACAGAAATCTGGATATGAGCAACGAACAAAATAATCGATTATTCTGTCTTGTAATCGATTAAGACAGGAAGCTTCATAAACTTGAAATACACTGTGTAATCGATTACGGATTCTGGTAATCGATTAAACCAGGAAGCTTCAGAAATCATATTGAACTATGTAATCGATTACTATATTTGGTAATTGATTAATGCAGCAAACATGTTAAGCACATATGATGTAATCGATTACTAACCTTGGTAATCGATTAAGACAGGAAGATGGCTTTTTCTGTTTAGCCTATGTAATCAATTACAGCTCTTTGGTAATCGATTAAAATGTTCATCAAGGCAGTTTCTATGTAAACTAAGGTAAAATAATCGATTAATCCGATACGTAATCGATTACATTGTTCTTAAAAAGTTTTCCAAAATGAACTAAGAACAAAATAATCGATTATTACTTTAATGTAATCGATTATATCAGTAGAAAACTTATTTTTCCAAAAACCTTTGATTTAATTCAAATACTTAATCAATTTATCAAAGCCTTGTGAATTCTATTACTCAAATTAATTGACTTAATGAATGATGTGAATGCAATGCACTTGGATCACCAGAAATGCTTCTTCCTTACACATTTAATAACAAATCAATCTTCAAGGCTTCAAGGCATGTTGAAAGCTCAAAACCAAAGCTTGATCCTTGTTCCATTCTTCAAATAACTCCTTTGAAACCAACACAATTGTTGTTTTTCACTTGTTGAACCTTGATTTTTTGTTTGGATTGCTTTATTTTGTGTTTAAACAAAAAAAAGTGAAAGAATTTTTGAAAAAGGAAGGAGAAGAAGAAGCAATTATTTGATTTTTTGTGAGATAGGCATTTGGATTTGTTCTTCAGTTGTTTGGTTAGTCTGACACTGTTAGGTTCTCTGAGATTGCGATGTGGATTTAGCCTTAGTCTCTTGTCTGTGCTTATAGTTTCCAGATTTGATAACCTTGTTAACTTCATGCTTTACAAACCTAATCTTTCCTTCTCTGCATCTTTGCGATAATAAATCATTCATCTATGCTGATTTGTGAAAATCAACATTTTTTCTATTTCACTCCTGATTTTTGAATTGGTTTTGCCAAATAGAGAAAGAGAAGAATTGAAAATATCCATGGTGTTATCATTAGTAAACTTCCTACCATGGTTCCATCATGAGTAACTTCCCTATGTTTTTTACTATGATTTCCTTGTTTATTTCTCTTTTGATATCTCCAATTAGCTTTTCCTTATTTTCAATTGATGTTTTATTCTGTCTTGTAAATGGACAACAATGAATTGCATCCGTGTGGTTTCATTTTTGCCCAATTTTCCCCTTTGAGCATATCAATTATACTCATTTCTCTTGATTTGGGCAAACAAGTGTGAGGTTGGCTAGTTGTAATATTTCCAACAACAACAAAGCCTTATCCCACTAGGTGAGATTGGCTACATGGATCACACAATGCCATTCAGAAATCTATCGTGAAATATCCATGTTTGATATAGTGACTAGTTTTGAGTTGGCGGCCGACGGCCTACACAACCCTTCTCCTTAACCTGAGATTGGGACTAGCTATGAAACATAGGCGGAGTTATGATAATATCCTCCAACACCAATCAGTGTTATCATTGAAAATTGAAATTAACATGTTTGCTTTGTGGATGAACGTGTCAAAAATGGATTTTGACAGTTGATGTTGCTCGGTGGAATCTATACAACCATTGCGAAAATCAAGCTTCGGTTAAATGTTGTGATATGTAGAATTTATTGCTAGTGCCATGACCCTGTAGTAGCTTCTCTGGTGTGTTCTTTGTGAAGTACTACTCTAAGTTGTTTTCCTCTAATGAAGTATCTGTTGTATATAGGGAGAGTAGGAAGAAGATCAAGTCAAGGATGAAGCCTGTGTCTTAGAAGAAAGATTTTAGCTTTTCACATGTCAAGGCATTTGTAATTTGTTAAGTGTTTAAGAGGCCAATCTTATGATCCTTGCATTGCATGAACATGATCATTAACATGCATACATGATTTTATTAAAGCATAAAGGTTTTCATGTTTACAATTGATTTCTCATGGTTAAGTTTTTTTGAAACATGTTACATTGTTTTAATCGACTACACAAGGATATAATTGATTACCAGCTTCTGTTTAATTCTGAAAAAGCCATGTAGAACATTTTAATCGATTACAAGCTAATCGTAATCGATTAAATAGCACAAAATGAAAATCATAACTATTTGTCTTAATTGATTACCTCTCTATTGTAATTGATTGCACAAGTTCATTTCTAAATATGCTCTATGGGCTCACAGGACCGCTTACCAAACACCTTTGGGATGTCTCCCTGTAGGGTGGTTTTTGTTAAGGCATGCTATCTTCTTGTGGAGATTGAGCACTGTGCTTATTGGGCGGTGTAGATTTATAACATGACATTTGATGAAGTGGGTATGGAAATGAAGCTTCAATTGCAAGAACTTGAAGAGATCCGCTTAGAAGCCTATGAGAACTCCAAGATTTACAAGGAGAAAGTGAAGAGGTTTCATGATTCTAGAATTCTTAGGAAGGAGTTCCATATTGGCCAAAAAGTGTTCTTGTTTAACTTTCTCCTCAAACTTATTTCTAGTAAACTTCAATCTAGATGGGATGGACCTTATGTTATTACTAATGTTTTCCCCATGGTGCAGTTGAGATTAAAATTGAAGTTACTAGAAAGGTCTTCAAAGTGAATGGTCACCAACTCAAGCTATTTCATGAGAGTCCTCAAGTTGAAGAGGAGCTTGTGGCGGACCTCTCTTTGGTCTTGCAAATTTTATGTGATGATATGCCTTGAATGACACTTGAAAAGATTCATTTTCCCTTCTTTTATATGTTGTTTCTTTTGTTGCATTTCGTTGCATGCTTACATTGAGGACAATGTGCACTTTAAGTGTGGGGGAAGGATTTACAAAATTTGTTTTATTTGTTTTCTGTTTTCTATGTTTTATGTTTTATTTGTTTTCTATTTTCTCCATTTTCTATTTTATCTGTTTCTATTTTTTTGTATCTGTTGTTATTTTTTGTTTCTGTATTCTGTTTTAGTTTGTGAGTTTGTATCTATTTTTTGTTCTGTTTAGTTGTATGTTGTTTCTATCTGTTTTTATTTTTGTTTTGCTGTATTTATTTTATTTTGTTGTTTTATTGTTTTTACATACAAAAAAAAAAAGATTTTTGTTGTAGTTGTTTTCTGTGCAGTAGTCATTTTCTGTGTTTTCTATTTTTTGTTGAATTTAGGCACTTTTCATGTTTTTCATAGGATTTCTAACTTGTATATATTGTGAGAAATGTACCAAATTTTGTTAGATTGAGAGGTTTCATGCTTGATGTGAATCATTGTTGCAATTGTTGAAGTGATAAGTAGGCTTGAAAAATAAAATTTAAGGTGGATCATGTCTGATTCCACCCTTGTGCTAAATTACTCTAGGTTTTTTCTTGCCTCTCTTGTCATTCCTTGTTGCACATGCATTGATTGAGATCATTTAGGCCTTCTTTCTTTTAGCCACTAGGCAAATAAACCTACCTTGTATTTGATATCCATTTGTCACCCTTTTTGAGCTTTTAACCTTTTTTTCTTGTGTAGCTCATTACATGCCAAAAAGTGGAAAACCAGGTTATCCTAACTTTAGGGAGAAAAGGGGCCTTGGAATTGTTTTGGGAGTGGGTTTCAAACAAGTTTGGAGGATTTGTATTTTGTTTTGATTTGGAAGAAAAGAAAATAAAAGAAAGAGTATAAAAAGCAAAAGTTCAAAGAAAAAAGGTATAAAAAACGAAAAAAAAGAAAATTGCAATAAAAGTGTGTTGTGGTTCATTTTCATCCTTGTAAGTTCTTTTTATTTTAATTTTGTTGTTCTCCACCTTGTTTCTTTGTTTTTACCCCTCTTTTTACTTGTTGGCTTACTCCACATTGCCCCTCTTTTCTCTTAGTTTTAGCCTAAATATTCTTCTCTTATCTAAGCCATACATTGCAAACCAGTAAAAGTCCTTTTGATCTTTTGATACATGTATATTTCAAGTTGAATGAATTAGAATCTTGTCAAAATTTGGATGTACTAGTTACATGTGGTGCTTGAGTGAATAAATCAGCAAGCTAATCTTTTGTGGATACAAACTGTATTCCACAGTACCCTTTTGAACATGATCTCTTATGAAATGATGTCTTATTTCTATATGTTTGGCATCTGAATGCATGATGGGATTTTTAGAAAGATCTATGGCAACAATATTATCACAAAGAATAAGAATGTTACTCTCAAACAAGTTGTAGTCCTCAAGCTAATGTTTGATCCATAGGAGTTGAGAACAACAACTTGCATCTGATATATATACTCTGCCTCTGGTGTTGATAAAGCTATTGCTCCTTGCTTCTTGCTCATCCAAACACACACCAATGAAGTGATAGCCTTCACTGGTGCTTTTTAGTTCCACTCTATCTCCAATGAAATCCTAATCACAATAACCAAGCAACATGTATTCCTTTTCTTTCTTAAAGCATAGACCAAGGTTAGGAGTTCCAATCAAATATCTGAATATGCGTTTAACAACAGATAGATGGACTTCCCTTGGTTCCTTTTGGAATCTGGCATAGAGACATACACTAAACATAATGCCAGGTCTAGATGCAATGAGATACAGAAGAGATCCTATCATTCCTCTATATGTCTTTTCGCCCACTATCTTTGATTCATCGTCTAGTCCGAGTACAGTGGTTGGATGCATGGGGGTTTTCATATGCTTTGCATCTTCCATTTTAAACATCTTTAGAAGTTCTTTCACATACTTAGTTTGATGTATGTATATGCCTTTGTCTGCTTGCTTGATTTCAAGTCCAAGGAAGAGCTTCAATTCTCCCATCATACTCATCTTGAACTCTGCCTGCATAAGCCTCGAAAAATCCTTATTCAAAGAGTCATTAGTAGCAACAAATATTATATCGTCCACATATATATATGGACGATTAGGAATTGATTTTTGTTATCTTTGCGAAATAGAGTAGTATCTACCTTCCCTCTTATAAAGCCATTTTTAGTTAAAAAAGAATTTAACTTTTCATACCAAGCTCGAGGAGCTTGCGTTAATCCATACATGGCTTTATTAAGTTTTAAAACATGATGAGGATAGGTAGAACTCTCAAACCCAGGGGATTGTTCCACATAGACTTCTTCCTTAATAATACCATTGAGGAACGCCCATTTTACATCCATTTGATACAACATCATACCATGATGGGCAACAAAGAAAAGTAAAATGCATATTGCCTCTAGACGAGCAACAGAAGCAAAGGTTTCAGTATAGTCTATACTCTCTTGTTGTGAACAACCTTTGGCCACAAGCCTAGCCTTGTTCCTCACAACTTCACCTGTTTCATCCATTTTGTTTCTAAATACCCACTCTGCTCCAATAACAGATTTGCCTTTGGGGAGTTCTACAAGCTTCCAAACATCGTTCTTTTGAAATTGCTCTAGCTCTTATTGCATTGCTTTGGCCCAGTGTTCATCAGACCTAGTATCATCTATGTGTTTGGGTTCTATCTCTGATATTAATGTTGTATGCTTGAGAGAGTTCCTTGTCTAAACTTTGTCCTTAGGAATACCAAGATGATGTTTCCTCAGCAAACATCCAATTTGTTCTCTAACTTCTTCAGGTTGATCGTCCATTGGGGAGTTGGACACATGTTTATCTTGATTGGACACAACACTAACTTGACGATATTTTTTATTTTCATCTCTACAAAGGACTCATCCAGCTCTGACATTGTAATGTCAGACTTATTATCATTAAATCTTACTTGAATGGCTTCTTCCACAGTCAAGGTTTTGGAGTTATACACTCTATTAGCCTTGGACAATTTAGAGTATCCAAGTAAGATTCCAAACTCACATTTGGAGTCAAACTTTCCAAGGTTATCCTTGGTGTTTAAGATGAAACACAGACATCCAAATGGGTGGAAGTAAGAGATGTTGGGATTTTGTCCCTTCCACAGTTCATAGGGAGTCTTCTTCAAGATAGGCCTTATGTAAATTATGTTATGTAAATAGCAAGCAGTGTTTACTGCTTCATCCCAGAAGTCTTTGGGAGTTTACTGATCGTTAAACATTGTTCTTGCCATTTCTTGAAAAGTGTTGATTCAAAAGGGGTCACTTGAAGATGAACAAAGAATCAAGCTCAAGCTCAGATGTTTTGTGCCTTCAACATGCCTTGAAGATTTGGAAATCAATTTGTGATTTGTGTAAAGGGAAGAAGCTATTTCTGATGATCCAGTGTGCATATCATTCATATCATTCATTTAGGATTGTTAGATTGAGTGTTTAATATAAAAGCAATTGATAATTAAGGCAAGATTAAAGCCAAGTTTTTGGAAAAATAAGGTTATGCTGATTTAATCGATTATAGATAGGTAGAAATCGATTATTTTGTTCTTTGTGCCTTCTGGAAAACCTTCTAAGAACAATGTAATCGATTACATATCGAATTAATCGATTACCTAGGCTAAAACTGAACTATAGAGCTCTCTGCCTTAATCGATTACAAAAGGTCGTAATCGATTATATACTATGTTTGTATAAAACAAGCTTGACGGGTTTAATCGATTACCAGAAACAGTAATCGATTATTTAGTAAAAACTACTTTATGAAACTCGCTGACTTAATCGATTACTAGGAGTTGTAATCGATTATTTAGTGCATTAGAAAATGTAGAGCTTCCTGGTTTAATCGATTACGTGACGGAATAATCGATTATTATGTTCATAACTCAAACCCAGAACGTATCTTAAACACTTTAATCGATTACATATGCGAAATAATCGATTACAGGAGCGTATATAATCGATTATTTTCAGTTAGAATTCTGTTATAAATAGAACCCTTTGCTCTACTGAGTTACCAACTTGAGAGATTCAAATTCTGAGTATTCATAAGCGTTCTTAATAGTCTATTAGTGATTTTTTTGGGTTCACAAAGTTATTGCCTTCACCAAAATTCATATGGGTTATTGATTGATTGAGTGAAGCAAGATTTGTTTTCAAAGCTTGAGGAAAGGGATGTTCTAAGTCTGTTATTCTTTCTTCAACCTGGTGAATCATTCATATGCATATTGTTCATTGGATCATCAGGTGACTTCTTTCCTTAATCTTTGAAGTTGTAAAACTGTTTTTAATTTCTGTAGTGGATTGTCTATTGTAAATGGGTTTCTTGCTTGTTATCTAGAGATAGAGTTTCTCTAGTGGTTTCCTGAGTAGTGTTCTCAGTGGGTTGTCTCTAAGAATCTAATAGTGTTTTAGATTTCTGAACTTTATCTAGGGTTAATAAAGAAAGGCTTTGTAATAACTTGTAAGAACAGATATTTGCAGTAGTGGAACTCCATTCTACAGTTGAGTGGAAGAAACTGGATGTAGCTTCATAGTTTTTGAAGTGAACCAATATAAATGGTGGCTTATCTTTATTCTCTTCTCATCATCTCAATATTGCTTTGATTTGTGAATCATATTCTTTGCACAAAAAGTTTTTCATTTGTCTATTATTTTCTTGACAGAGGAATTTGATTGAATATAAAGATTTTTGATTTCAAAAGTTTTTAATGATAAAGATCATGTGGAAACTCTTATATTAAATTTTTAAATACCAAGGTTCAACCAATTCACCCCCCGCTTAGTTGTATTGAAGTATTCTTTTATTTTCAATTGGCATCAAGAGCTGGTTCTTGAAAGTTACTCAAGATCATTTTTTTCTTTTCAAAAAGAAAAATGAATACTTTACAAATAACCTTTAAGGAGGGTGTTTCTTTGAACAGACCTCCTATGTTTGAAGGGGAACACTTCAGTTTTTGGAAAAATAGAATGAAAATCTTTATTCAATCAAATGACCCAGGAGCATGGAATGCAATAGTGAAGGGTCCTTTTATTCCAAAGAAAACTGTTGCAAATGAATTGATTCCCAAAGAATGGGATGAGATGACTGAAGCTGAACAAAGGGCTGCACAATATGATTTTAAAGCCAAAAATATGATCACCTCTGCACTTTCCTCTGATGAATTTTTTAGGATTGTCAGATGTAACAGTGCTAAAGAAATGTGGGAGATGCTGGAAATAACTCATGAAGGAACTGAGGAAGTTAGAAGATCAAGGAAGCATGCTTTGATCCATAAGTACGAAATGTTCAAGATGAACACCAATGAAAGCATTTCTCAGTTGCATACCAGATTTACTCATATTGTAAATCATCTTTTGGGTCTTGGAAAGGTCTTTGACACAGAAGAATTGAACATTAAGATATTGAAGTGTTTCACAAGACCTTGGCAACCAAAGGTGACAACAATCAAGGAATCTAAGGATCTACCAAAGATCTCTATGGCTGCATTGTTTGGTAAGCTTCTTGAATATGAACTTGAAATGTCTCAACTAACTTGTAGTGAAGATGCAGAAAAGAAAAACAAAAGCATTGCCTTGAAAGCTGAAAAAGAAGAGGAAACTAGTGATGAGGATGATGAAAAGACAATGTGAACTTAGTTGTCAGAAAATTCAACAAGTTTCTGAAGAAAAACAAGAACAAAAAGTTCAATAAAGCAAGCAAGAACAACAACAGCAACAACAATGTAACACCCCGGACGTGTTATCATCAATAATATCATAATCGCGCTATCCGCGTTATATAAAAGCAGTGCGGAAGCGATAGAATCGAATTTCTTGATTTCATTATGCATGGAATATAAAATCACATCATAACACATATCAAACAAGCCCCTGTTGATCCAGATGTAACATAAAATAACAACATCCACATAGGCAGATATACAACACTAAAATAAGACAATCAGGAGGAACCTCATACTATACATACAACAACAGGGTCTGTACATATACATAACATATACTAGACCACATTTGTGGTTATACAACATAAATATGTACATAACAATGGGTGTACACACACCCTATCCCTACACTGGGAAAAAATATACAACACAGAGATAAAAAGAAGGACTCTTCTAGTCTTCATCTGCAGCCCATGACCACTCTAGCACACTCAGCTAGGGCCTCCTGCCCGGTGGTAGCTTCTCCTCTCTAGAAGCACCTGAAAACCACAACCCACAACAGGGGTGAGATAAACATCTCAGTAAACTCAGGGTTCTGGGAGATCCTCCCTTACCCTGGTTTACCCCGAAATACAGACACATAAACAAATCATACCAAAGCCTAGGACATCATCCTAGCTATCACACATTCCCAGCTATCTGGGTACTAACTGGATGCTATTAGCATCAGAGGTATCCCACCTCATACTGGCTCTCAAGCCATCTCAGACTCGTCTCACAGAGGTACCTTAACATAAGTGTCAACCACTGGACACTTTCCATACTAGAGAGGCACCCCCTCCCGAAACCATGTAAACAATGCCTGAGGACTCTCACTCAGGACTTTACTCATCCAGTTATGGCTCATCTAAGAGGCCTTAGGCTCTAATCCCCTCGGGATGCCCTCTCTTAGAGATACAACATATCTGTCTACTGCCTGGCCTCTCCAGGACTTTCACAACACATGCCTGAGAGAGACTATCCACACAGGGAGCTCTCATCCCTCAGGACTTTCAGTCCTCTGCCTGGGAGAGACTATCCACACTGGGAGCTCTCAATCCCCCAGGACTACTCATCAGCTGCCTGAGAGAGACTATCCTCATCGGGAGCTCTCAATCCCTCAGGACTTCCAGTCAGATACCTGAGAGAGACTATCCACACAGGGAGCTCTCCATCCCTCAGGATCTCTAATCACCGGCCTGAGAGAGACTATCCACACAGGGATCTCTCAATCCCTCAGGACTTTCAGAAACTGGCCTGAGGATAACCACTCAGGACTTTCATCATTACTGCCTAAGGAGGAACATCCATACAGGGCAATCCATTCTTAGGACTTTAGGCGGAGAGCAGTGGCACCTCCCAAGGAGTATCAGCCATTCCAAGGGAGTCCTCAAACTCTTCCTCTGACTAGGGAACCTCATCTAGCCCGATACTATTCCAGTATCCTATAGATTCCAGCACTGACCATCTCATGGTCTTTATCTCACAAAGAGTCACAGAACACTCTCACAGTATTCATCAATCCAGAGGCCCAAGGCCACACACCTGAAGCCACAGGTGCCAAAACACCCTCACACTATCTCAGTGTCTATCCTAGGGTTCATCATTTCAGCCCAGCACACACTAGGCCATCATATATATTCATACTTTTGGAACGGTCTGAGTTTCACTTAAAGTACCTTTCATCTAGCCTCTCTGGCTCCAAACACATATAATCAACAATAACAGGCCACATTGGCCTTTCTCTCCACAGCATGCACATAAACATATATATATATATATATATAATCAAACATGGCATGCAACCATCACCCACTTGGGTGGCAAACAAAAGAAAGGGAATAATTCCTAGAACGATGAGCTTACCTGGTAAGTTGTGCGTTACAGCTCTAACCTCTTGAACAATGGTCTGCTACTCTGACACCTCGTGTCAAGCCCTATCAAGGCAACCAATCGCACATTACACACCATTCAAGCACATAACAAACAAAAGCTCATCAGGCAGTCCACAATTGCCCCAAGGAAAGGAACCACAGTCCTTCCCATCAACTCAAATCCTCTAACTTAAGATTCATCAGGCTCATCTATTACAAGTCTTTCTATAGACCCTCAGTGGTCTATCTCAGATCAACCCTGGCCTCAGAGTCATTCCAGACTCAAAGCTAGCCATTCACAATGAGCATCACAGCTCTCACATCCCAAACTTAGGGTTTCCATCGGGCTTGAACGGTCTAAATCACGAGACACCGTTCCCATGGCCTCACAGGCACCACAAGCCCATCAAAAAGGCTATCGCATGTCTCAAATCAAGTGACTCAGTCCAAGTCACATATGCACAACCTAGAGCCAAAACCAACATTCACCAAATCACTAACTGAAAGCTAATCCTTCCTCCTCACATCATCCTAAACACATCTCTCAACTGGACCCAAAGCTAATTCTAGCTCTATCACAGATGGGTCACTATTCATCAAAGCCCCCAATCACAAAAATCAATTGGAGAAACTCGAGTTTCTTACCTCAGAACTGATGAGGAAGGCCTCCGGGCAACTTTCCCTAGCCTTGGTGTAGCTAAAACACCGTCGTTCCTTGCCCAAGCTCGAGTTCTCTTCAGCCTCTCTAAAAAGGAGGAGTTTTCTGGGGTTTCAATGAATGTGGAGGAAGGATTATAGCTCAAACTTGGTTTCTAGGGTAATTAAAGGGTTAAAGAAGTGTTTGGGGTTAAGAAACAGGGTCATGGAAGCTTGGGAAGCTCTCCCATGGAGGTTTGGGGCGCTGGGGAAGAAGGAGAAGGTTTTCTCCTCTGAAAAACGCGACCCCCAATATATATTGGGTCTGCCAGAGGTCTGGCGCGATCCACACCACCTCCGGCGCGATCCACACCACCTCCGGCGCTACCTGTGCCAGCTGCACCGACATTGTGGCACCATCAGCGCCATACCCACGCCACCAGCGTGAACCTGCCGAACCTGTGGCGCGATCCGCGCCACACCCCGCGCCATCCGCGCCACCACCAACCCAGTTGGCGCCCCCAGCGCCAACTCTGGCGTTCCAGGCGTGAACTTCCAAAGAATCTCGCTCTCTCGGCGCGAGTCTGGCGCCCCAGGCACCACATTCTAGTGAGTCTGGCGCCATCAGCGCCACACCCTGTACAGGGTTTTCTACTGAAGGATCCCGGCGCTATCAGTGCGGGATCTGGCGCCATCCGCGCCGCAGTGAAGGTCCTTACAAACAACATCAACAAGAAGATTGACAACAATTTTACATGCTTTGAATGTGGCAAGCCAGGCCATATCAAATCTGAGTGTTCAATCTACTTGAGGAAACAACAAGGAGAGAGCAAGATGAAAAAGAAGGGGAAATCCAAAAGAGCTTACATAGCATGGGAAGATAATGAATCAACCACTTCAGAATCTTCTACTGAACATGAAGAAGCTAATATGTGTCTCACCTCCACCATGAATGAAGATGATGATGATTTGCTAAGTGATGGAGAAGAGGTAAATTCTGAACTTGATCAAGCTATTTGTGCTTTTCAAGAAATGCATGAGGAAGCCCAGAAGCTTGCAAAATCCAATAATAAGCTCAGAGGAAATCTTAGATGGCATATTGCAAAAATAACAGAATTGCAAAATGAGATTTGCAACTTGAAAGAAGAAAATGAAAAACTTGTTTCAAGTTACAAATTGAATGGATGTGTGTGTGCTTCTTCCTCTAGCAATGTTGATAAGTATAACAAGCTTCAAAAGGATTTTAATGATTACAAACAAAGTCAAGGAGAAAAGTATATGTTGCTTTTAGCCAAAAACAGTGACTTAATTGATCTCTTGAGAAAGTTTTACAAGGGAAAATGCAACTTGGCTGAAATGTTAAGTGTGCAAAAGTATGTTGGAGATACTTCTGGTTTGGGGTATAAACATGGCTCAAAATCATTTGGAAAAACAGTTTTTGTACCTCCAAAACAGAAGAATCAAAAGTGGCATAAGAACTCAAGGATCAATCAAAGTTCTGGATTTGGAAAACCTTTAAAATCTGTCACTTGCAACTATTGTATGGAAAAGGGGCACACATCATTTAAATGCTATGCTAGGAGATTCTATGTGCCTAATGGTGATTGCATTTGGATTCCTAAAAGAAAGAAAAATGCTAACCCCTATGGACCCAACTTCAATTGGGTACCTTCCCTTGAATTCTGATTTGATTTTTGCAGGTGTGTTTAAGAGCTAGATCCTCAACTTGGTACCTTGACAGTGGATGCTCTAAACACATGACAGGAGACATGTCCCTATTTACAAATCTAACACTTAAGGAAGGAGGATATGTCACCTATGGAGATAACAATAAAGGGAAAATTATTGGAGAAGGAAATATTGGAGACAGCTTTAAAACAAAGATCAAAAATGTGTTATATGTAGATGGTTTAAAGCACTACTTATTGAGCATTAGTCAGTTGTGTGACAAAGGCTTCAAAGTTAATTTCAACAAAGAATGCTGCATAATTTCTGATGGGAAAAGTGATGAAGTTCTGCATATAGGTAAAAGGAAAGGTAACATATATGAACTTTCAATTGATCATGCACTCTTTCATAAAAATTCATGTCTCATAAGCAAGGTTGATGAATCTTGGCTATGGCATAGAAGAGCAAGTCATAAACATGCATCATATGAACAAGCTCATAAGGAAAGATTTAGTAATTGGGTTACCCAAACTGAAGTTTGAGAAGGACAAACTTTGTGATGCTTGTCAAAAGGGGAAACAAACAAAGAACTCTTTTCAAAGTAAAAACATTGTTTCCACCTCTAGACCACTTGAACTACTTCATATTGATTTGTTTGGTCCTTCTAGAACAATGAGTTTAGGTGGGAATTATTATGGACTTGTGATTGTGGATGATTACTCTAGATACACTTGGACTTTGTTTTTGAAATCCAAAAGTGATGCTTTCCTTGCATTTAGAAAAATGGCTAAGCTTACTCAAAATGAGAAAGGTTGTAAGATTATCTCTATAAGAAGTGATCATGGTGGTGAATTCCAAAATGAACTTTTTGAAAAATTCTGTGAAGAGAATGGGATTAATCACAATTTTTCAGCTCCAAGAACACCCCAACAAAATGGTGTTGTGGAGAGGAAAAATAGATCTCTTGAGGAAGGAGCTAGAACACTTCTTAATGAGTCAAATTTGCCTAAGTGTTTTTGGGCTGATGCTGTAAGCACTGTATGTTATACTTTGAATAGATTACTTATAAGGCCTATTTTAAAGAAAACTCCTTATGAACTATACAAAGGAAGAAAGCCCAACATTTCTCATTTAAGAGTATTTGGTAGCAAGTGTTTTGTATTGAACAATGGGAAAGAATCACTTGGGAAATTTGATGCTAAAGCAGATGAAGCAATTTTCCTTGGATATTCATTACATAGCAAGGCTTATAGAGTATTCAATAAAAGAACTATGTGCATGGAAGAATCTGTACATGTGATTTGTGATGAAACTAATCCCTCTAAGGAGGAAAAAGGAGAATGATGTAGATTCAGGTCAATTGGAAGAATTCATGCAAATGGACAAATCCTTGACTAAAGAAGAAGAATCAAGTGTTGAAGCAAAAACCACAACCTCTATTCAAGTGCCTAAAGATTGGAGAACAACAAGAGACTTATCACTTGATAACATCATAGGTGAAGTTTCAAAAGGAGCATCTACTAGATCCTCATTAAAGAACCTATGTTGTGATATGGTTTTTGTTTCACAAATTGAACCTAAGAACATTGACCAAGCCTTAAATGATGAACATTGGATGCATGCAATGTATGATGAGCTTAATCAGTTTAAGAGGAATGAAGTTTGGAAACTTGTTCCTAGACCATCTTCTCTTAAACCCATTGGCACAAAATGGGTTTTCAGAAATAAACTTGATGAAAGTGGAATCATAGTAAGAAATAAAGTTAGATTGGTTGCTAAAGGCTATAACCAAGAAGAAGGCATAGACTATGAAGAAACTTTTGCTCCAGTTGCAAGATTGGAAGCAATTAGGTTATTGCTTGCATATGCATGTCTCATGAATTTCAAATTGTTTCAAATGGATGTTAAAAGTGCTTTTTTTAAATGGGTACATTGAGGAGGACATATATGATGAACAACCTCCTGGTTTTACTGATTTTAAACATCCAAACTATGTTTTTAAATTGAAAAAGACACTTTATGATTTGAAACAAGCTCCTAGACAATGGTATGAAAGGTTAAGCAAATTTTTGCTTGAACAATCTTTCACAAGGGGGAATGTTGACAAACCTTGTTCATTAAAAGGCATGGCAATGATTTCTTATTAGTTCAAGTTTATGTGGATGATATAATTTTTGGTTCTACTAATCACTTGTTGTGTAAGGATTTTTCCTCAGCTATGCAGAAAGAGTTTGAGATGTCAATGATGGGTGAACTAACATTCTTTCTTGGTCTTCAAGTAAAGCAAATGAAGAATGGAACCTTTCTCAATCAATCCAAATACTGTCTTGAAATTATCAAGAAATTTGAGATGGAGAAAAGCAAGGATGCTGCAACTCCAATGGCTACATCAACATATCTTGATTCAAATGAAAGTGGAAAGAAAGTTGATGAGTCTAAGTTCAGAGGAATAATTGGATCTTTGCTGTACTTGACAGCTAGTAGACCTGATATAATGCTCAGTGTTTGCTTATGTGCAAGATATCAAGCAAATCCCAAAGAGTCTTATCTTACTGCTATCAAAAGGATCCTCAAATATCTCAAAGCTACACCTAGAGTTGGTATTTGGTATCCTAAAGGTGCTTCTATCAATATTATTGGGTATTCTGACTCTGATTTTGCAAGTTGCAAATTAGATAGAAAAAGCACAAGTGGCACTTGTCATCTTTTAGGAAGTTCATTAATCTCATGGCATTGCAAGAAACAATCTTGTGTTGCATTGTCTACTGCTGAAGCTGAATATATCTCAGCTGAAAGTTGTTGTGCACAAAGTTTGTGGTTAAAACAACAAATGTAAGACTTTGGAGTTGAATTGAATGAAATTCCTCTGCTATGTGACAATACAAGTGCTATAAATATATCAAAGAATCCAATAATGCATTCAAGGACAAAGCATATTGAGATCAGACATCATTTCCTCAGGGATCAGGTTCAAAAAGGTAATATCAAGGTAGAGTTCATTGACACTAATAACCAACTTGCTGATATATTCACCAACCATTACCAAGGGATAGATTTTATGCACTTAGAAACATGCTAGGCATTCTTGATGAAAGTAACATATACTAGCCTGTTTGATATGTGTTTTGTATGATGAATCAAAGCTAATGTGTCACATGAATGATTGAAACCTTGGAATTTTGCATCAAGCTGTCAAAAATGCTCTGTATCTGATAAACTGACTGAAATAATCGATTACACCACGGGTTAATAGATTAAAATCATTAAAAATACATTCAGTATGAAAATTATGCTCAAGTAATCGATTACATTGATTAGGTAATCGATTATTCTCCACATTGTTAGAATTCAACTATCTCTGGAATAATTGATTACACATCGGGATAATCGATTACATTGATCAAAGTTTAAATATAGAATTGCATGTCTCACTGGGATAATCGATTACTGAATACTTGTAATCGATTACTTGTAAGGTTAGAAGTAAAAGCCTCACTGGAATAATCGATTACCACTCGGGATAATCGATTACTCATGTCCTGATACTTGTATAATTCATAAAAGCTATCAAAATAATCGATTACTTTGAATAAGAATCGATTACATGTCATCTTCAATCTCTGTCTAAGTGCTCTGTAATCGATTACCTTATGATGTAATCGATTACCATGTGTTAAATTTGTGATATATCTGCACTGAAATAATCGATTACATAACGATATAATCGATTATTCATGCTGTTGAACGTGTTCTGACAATTTTTCTTAGAAAATTTAACTGAAACGAACCCAATGTCATTAAACTATCACCAATAGCTATTTTTTTAAAAAATATAGACGTTTGGGAGTCTAATTAGTGCCTATAAATAGTGAGAGTTCATTCCAAAATAAATTGCACCATTGTCCACTTCTTTCTCTCTGCAATTTCTGGATTTTCTGAGTTTTGTTTGTGTCCATACCTTCTCATCCTTAATCATGTCAAACCCAACACCCAAACGAGTTAGAACCTCTAAGAGAAAAGCAGGAGAATCCTCCTCTAACCCACCTCCTTCTCAACCCACCAATAGGCTAGAATTGTGGTTTTCCACTGAGTCTGACAAAATGAACTACCTGCAGTTCAATGCTACCAAACCTGTTGCTCTCCCAAATATGTAGATTTAGATTGGTTTATTAGGCAAGGGTTCCAATTCCCTACTTTCCTTGAAGTCCAAGGACTAAGGAGATTCATAGAGTTAAAGGGTACCTTTTACCCTGACTTGGTAAAGGTGTTTTACACCTGCTTAAAGGGCTCAATGCAAGGGGACATGAAGTCCAAGGTGAAGGGAGTTGAGATAAGAATCACTCCAGAAATATGGGAATCAGTAGCAGGGGTAGTTTGTGAGGGAGCAAGGAGATTTGATGAGGAGCCTGATAGGTATGGCAAGATGGATACCTACAAGGAAATGTTGCATGATCCTCACATGAGGCTAAGGACTAGATTGGGTATAGGACCCATGACACCTGAGGATAGACTCCTCCATTACATCATTACCTATATAATCACTCCTAGGGCCACCAACCATGCCCAAGCAACTGATGAGGACCTTCAATTGGTCTATGGGCTGAAGAACAACATACCCATGAATTGGGTACTCATCTTTGAGGAGATCATGCTCAAGTCAAAGAGGTTGGTGAACTATCCTTTCCCTTATCCTGTCTTTGTCTCAAGGCTTATTGATCACTTCAACATAGATGTTGAAAATGAAGTGGTTGATAATACAAATTCCTCCAACAGTCTGATTAAGGAGAAGCATTTCACAAAAATGGGGATGAGAAAAACACCCAATGGATGGGTTATGGCCAATCAACAACAAGTTGTTGCTGCTGATGTAGAACAAGTTATTGCTGACTCAGAAGAAGAAGAGCATCAACAGCCTCAACAGCCTGTTTTCTCTGACTTTGAATCCATCATGCTTGAGAAGATGAATAGCATGCTGAAGATTCAAGAGGACTTCAAAGCAGAGACTCATGAAGCCCTTGAAGAAATTAGGGAGAGATTAGACTCTATTGAAGCAAACATGAATGACAATGCTTCAGTAGAATTCTAGGATTAAGTAGTTTGCTTTTAATTTGCTTTTTATTTGTACTATTTGAAAATGAATACAATACTTCAACACAACCAAGAGGGGGGTGAATTGGTTGAACCTTGGTAAATTAAAATTTCAAATCAGAGTTTTTCCACAGGATCTTTATCACTTTAAAAATTGTTTCAAAACCAAGAATCAATATTCAATCAAATTCCTTTTTCAAGAAGAATAGAAAATAGAGTATAACTTTCTGTGCAATGAGAATGATTCACAAACAAAGCAATTAAGATATGAATAGGTAAGAAGAAAGATTAGCCACAGATTTTATACTGGTTCACTTCAAACACTATGAAGCTACATCCAGTTCTTCCACTCAACACTAGAGTAGAGTTCCACTATTGCAAAAATATTCTTACAAGCAATTACAAGCCTCTCTTTATCAACCCTAGATAAAGTTCAGAAGTCTAAAACACTATTAGACCCTTAGAGACCAAAACCCACACTGAGAACACTACTCAGTTGTCCTTAGAGAAACATTATCTCTAACCTTGCAAGAAACCCAATTACAATAGACTAATCTTTATAGAAATTCAAATAACAGTTTTACAACTTCAAAGAATAAGGAAAGATATCACCTGATAATCCAAGAATTCATGCACATGAATGATTCAACAGGTTGATTGAAAGATTACTAACTCAATGCATTCCTTTCCTTATGCTTTGATGAACAACGATGCTTCACTCTTTTGAATCAAACAATCATATGAATTTGTGAAACCTAAGAATGTTTAGTAACTCAGAAAATTCACTAATGAAAGCTCAAGACGATTTGTGATTGCCCAGAATTCGAAATCTCAAAAATTACAACCCTCAGAATAGTGGGTTCTATTTATAACAGTTTTCTAACTGAAAATAATCGATTAAACCCGCTCCAGTAATCGATTATTTCGCATATGTAATCGATTAAACCAAGATTGTAATCGATTAAAATGCTCCTAATAAGTTCTAGGTTTGAGCTATGAACAATATAATCGATTATTCCGTGAAGTAATCAATTAAACCAGTCAGACATGATTTTCTAAATGCACTTTGTAATCGATTATCACGATGTGTAATCGATTAAGTCAGTGGGCTTTGTTTTCCTAAGCATACATGTAATCGATTACCAATTTCTGTAATCGATTAAGTCAGAGAGTTTTATCTCTCATTAAAAAGCCTAAGTAATCGATTAATCCGATATGTAATCGATTACAATGATTATGATTTGTTTTCTAAAGGCACGAAGAACAAAATAATCGATGTCATTAGCTTGTAATCGATTAATGTAGTAAGGATTCATTTTTCCAAAAACTTTGCTAGTTGAAAACCTTACTTATAAACTGCTTTTATTTAATCCTTTTAATCTAACAATCCTAGATGAATGATTCATGCATGATATGCTCAATTGGATTATCAGATCATAAACTTCCTTTTACATTAATCAAATTGATCTTCAAGCTTTTCTTGGTACTTTGTCCTTGAGCATGTTGAAAGCACAAAACACTTGAGCCTTTGATCTTTGTTCATTCATGCCTGGCTTCACTTGAATCAACACTATTTGCTTTTAGTTTGCTTTTCTTTTAAGTTTCCTTATGTACTTGCATCCTCTACTTTATTTCAACGAAATTTGCATCTTCAGTACTTTATCCGATGTGCCTTTGTTAGGATTTTTCACGGCAAGCGCACCGTTTTATCGTTGCAAGTTTACAAATTTGTAAAAGTAGTTTATGTCGGTTGGTTTAAATTGTTACCAGTTTAGTAGTTTATATACAGATGATAGAACGGAGATTCATATGTTGGTTTTGTGCGTAAAGTAAAAGTAAAAGTTGCAGAAAATAAACAATTACGGAAAATAAACGAATACAAGTCAAGGAAGTGTAGGATTGGATTTCGTCTTGCTTATCCCTTTAATTGTTTTTATCTATGCATGTTCTATTCTTATTGACGCACACATTTATGTAAACTTAATTTGATTCCTCGCAATTAAGTCCTATGGATATTTTACTAAATATCGATCCCTCGCATATTTAATTAAACACCCTAGCATTAAGCTTCTAATCACGTGTTTCGTGCGATCAAAACATTAAGCCCTATTCCTAGCAACGTAACGTAGTGAGTGATTTAATTCAGTTCAAACCCTAAATTTACTTTCCAGTCGCCTTTAGGGTTAAGTTCATGAAACTAACGATTAATTAGAATCAGGCGTTAAGCGTAGAATAAAATCACCAATAAGGAATAGAACAATGCATAAATAATTAAAAGAGCATAGGGATAAGAAGAGTACGTCCAATCCTTAGGAAAGCTTAAGCGAACATCAACAGAACCTCCTCAAGAGAACCACTGACTAAGCTCGTCATCGATCCTCTTTTCGGCAGAATCTCCTTATACAATTCACTCTACCTCACTTCCCTAAGTTCTACACTCACTTAAGAACCAAAAATAACTTAAATATGAACAAGCAGGTGATAAGTGCCATATTTGAATTCTACTTTTACTAAAATGTGGCACTTATCAGCCTTCGTTAATTTTGTCTTTTAACAAGCCAAATAGGGGGAGAAATTGGAAGAAATGATTAAGGGGGAGTAGTGTAATAGTAGTGAAAAACATACTCTGTTTGCCCCTGTTTTTTGATTCATTTTTGCCTATTTTTTAAAACTGGATGGATGCTGGAATTTAGGGGGAGTATTGATGTTAAATGGGAACTAATCAATATGAATGATGTTTAATTGAATGCTTCTTGGATCACAAATGCTTTTAATACTTGTTCTTGGCAAAGGCATTGAAAATTTTACAGGTTTGAAAAGCTTGAAGTTCATCAAACAACCTCCTAGTTAATCCAAGACCTATTGCTTAATCAAATTGAAGATTTGACATGTTTAAAGACAAAAAGGGGGAGATTTTTGATTTAAAAGGGGTCACTTGAAGATGAACAAAGAATCAAGCTCAAGCTCAGATGTTTTGTTCTTTCAACATGACTTCAACATTCCTTGAAGATTTGGAAATCAATTTGTGATTTGTGTAAAGGGAAGAAGCTATTTCTGATGATCCAGTGTGCATATCATTCATATCATTCATTTAGGATTGTTAGATTGAGTGTTTAATATAAAAGCAATTGATAATTAAGGCAAGATTAAAGCCAAGTTTCTAGAAAAATAAGGTTCTGCTGATTTAATCGATTACAGATAGGTAGGAATCGATTATTTTGTTCTTCGTGCCCTCTGGAAAACCTTCTAAGAACAATGTAATCGATTACATATCGAATTAATCGATTACCTAGGCTAAAACTGAACTATAGAGCTCTCTGCCTTAATCGATTACAAAAGGTCGTAATCGATTATATACTATGTTTGTATAAAACAAGCTTGGCGGGTTTAATCGATTACCAAAAACAGTAATCGATTATTTAGTACAAACCGCTTTATGAAGCTCGCTGACTTAATCGATTATTAGGAGCTGTAATCGATTATTTAGTGCATTAGAAAATGTAGAGCTTCCTGGTTTAATCGATTACGTGACGAAATAATCAATTATTATGTTCATAACTCAAACCCAGAACGTATCTTAAACACTTTAATCGATTATATTCTTGGATTAATCGATTACATATGCGAAATAATCGATTACAGGAGCGTATATAATCGATTATTTTCAGTTAGAATTCTGTTATAAATAGAACCCTTTGCTCTACTGAGTTACCAACTTGAGAGATTCAAATTTTGAGTATTCATAAGCGTTCTTAACAGTCTATTAGTGATTTTTCTGGGTTCACAAAGTTCTTGCCTTCACCAAAATTCATATGGGTTATTGATTAATTGAGTGAAGTAAGATTTGTTTTCAAAGCTTGAGGAAAGGGATGTTCTAAGTCTGTTATTCTTTCTTCAACTTGATGAATCATTCATATGCATATTGTTCATTGGATCATCACGTGACTTCTTTCCTTAATCTTTGAAGTTGTAAAACTGTTTTTAATTTCTGTAGTGAATTGTCTATTGTAAATGGGTTTCTTGCTTGTTATCTAAAGATAGAGTTTCTCTGGTGGTTTGCTGAGTAGTGTTCTCAGTGGGTTGTCTCTAAGAATCTAATAGTGTTTTAGATTTTTGAACTTTATCTAGGGTTGATAAAGAGAGGCTTTGTAATAACTTGTAAGAACAGATATTTGCAGTAGTGGAACTCCATTCTAGAGTTGAGTGGAAGAAACCGAATGTAGCTTCATAGTTTTTGAAGTGAACCAGTATAAATGGTGGTTTATCTTTATTCTCTTCTCATCATCTCAATATTGCTTTGATTTGTGAATCATATTCTTTGCATAGAAAGCTTTTCATTTGTCTATTGATTTTCTTGACAGAGGAATTTGATTGAATATAAAGATTCTTGATTTCAAAAGTTTTTAATGATAAAGATCCTGTGGAAACTCTGATATTAAATTTTTAAATACCAAGGTTCAACCAATTCACCCCCCTCTTGGTTGTATTGAAGTATTCTTTTATTTTCAAAAAGATCTATTTTTCCTCTCAACAACTCCATTTTGTTGTGGTGTTCTTGGAGTGGAAAAATTATGGTGAATACCATTCTCTTCACAGAATTTTTCAAAAAGATTATTCTCAAACTCTCTGCATGATCACTTCTTATTGAAGAGATACAAATGCCTTTTTCATTTTGAATCTTTTTATAGAATTTATAAAAGGTATCAAAAGACTCATCCTTATGGGTTAGGAACTTGACCTATGTCCATCTAGTGTAATGACTAAGGTGTCCCAAATCTGTTTAGCGCTTATGAAGCTGTGAACTTTGGAATACTTTTCTTGAGATAGAGCTCACAATAAAGCATTTCTTGCACAAGAGTTAAGAAGAAATCTGGACTTATGTTCATCTCTCAATTTGTCCTTAGGGATCTCGTTTCTTTGAGCGTCTAAAGGAATGCAATTGCCTTTTTCTACAACGTCCCACAAGTCGATGTGAGTGGATTCAAAAAAGGCAATCATTCTTTCCTTTCGGTAGTTGTAGTTGGCTCCCTTCAACATGGAAGACTTGTTCACAACATATCCTTCTTCCATGGTTTCAGGAGTTTTCTTTCCTCTACTCTGTCAAGAGCTTAACCTAGAGGCCAAGCTTTGATACCAACTGAAGTACCTGAAACACACTAGAAGAAGGGTTGAATAATGTGATGGATAAAAATTTAGTCTTTAAAAAACGATTAAAAGCTTTTATCAAATATATATCAATGGACAAAAGGTTTCGTCCAAAGGGTTCAAAATCACGTTGTGCTTAGAAAAACCAGTTCACAAAACTTGGATATAATAGTGTAGAAGTGATTTATAGAAAAGAACTAGTTATATATAAGTAGTAAAGAAAACATAAAGGTTTTATATTGGTTCACCCTAACTCTTGGGCTATGTCCAGTTCTCCTTCAAACCTTGAAGGGTTCCACTAATCAAATCTTTGATTTCAACCAAGTATTCTTTATGTCACTTCTGATTACAACAAGTACTCTCTAGGCCACTCCTGGCACAACACTTAATCTCCCCTTCAGATTAAGACCCAAGTATTCTTTGTCACTAAGTCACTCCTAAATTGGTTGAACCTTGGTATTTTAAAATCAATTTCAAATCAGAGTTTTCAAGACCTTTATCACTTTTAAAACCAAGAAACCTTTTACTCAATCAAATAGCTCAGTCCAAGAATTCAATAGATCAAAACAAATCTTGTTGTGCAATGAATATGATTCAAAGAATAAAAGACAAATAATAAGATGAAAAGAGAAATAAGAACACACACAATTTATACTGGTTCACTTCAAATCATGAAGCTACATCCATTTTCTTCCAACCAACACTAGGTTAGAGTTCCACTATTATAAAAATATTCTTACAAGCTTTTACAAGAATCTCCCCTTTATCAAACCTAGACAAAGAACAAAAATCTAAAACCTATTAGAAATCTAAGGAGAAAGATTCAGTGAACACTACTATGATCTTTAAGCTAGAGAACCCTTCTCTAGTCCCAAGCTTTAAGAATTAAAATTACAATAGCCAATACAACACAAATTTGTAAACAAAATTACAACCAATCAGTTAAGGAAAGAAAACACTTGATGATCCAGTGAATGATATGCACATGAATGAACAAACCAGGTTGAAAGATGAAAATCAATCTCAGAACATCTCCTTCCTTAACCTTTAAAAGACACTTCTTGCTTGAAAGAATCACTTGAAAACCCATAAGTGTTTTAGTGAAAGCAAGAACTCATAGAACCCAGAAAAACCACTTAGAACGTGTTTAGAAAGCTTATGTGTGCTCAGAATACGAATTGATCAAGTTACAAAACAAGCTGAGCCAAGGTTCTATTTATAACAAACTTTTGTAACTGTCAGTAATCGATTAAACGCGCCTAATAATCGATTATTTCACTCATATAATCGATTAAATCAACATTGTAATCGATTAACGTGTTCTACAAGAATCTGGACATGAGCAACAAACAAAATAATCAATTATTCCATCTTGTAATCGATTAAGACAAGAAGCTTCATAATCTTGAAATACACCGTGTAATCGATTACGGATTCTAGTAATCGATTAAACCAAGAAGCTTTAGAAATCATATTGAACTAAGTAACGATTACTATATTTGGTAATCGATTAATGCATCGAAACTAATGTGCATATGCATATGATGTAATTGATTAGTGAATTTGGTAATCGATTATGACAGGAAGATGATATTTTCAGTTTACCCTGTGTAATCGATTACTACTCTTTGGTAATCGATTCTTCCAGCACGGCTTAAAATAATGTATGGCAATGTAATCGATTACTACTTGTTGGTAATCAATTAAAGTGTTCATCAAGGCAATTTATATGTAAACGAAATCAAATAAACGATTAATCCGATAGGTAATCGATTACATTGTTCTTAAAAACTTTTCCTAAGTGAACCAAGAACAAAATAATCGATTATAGGCTTAATGTAATCGATTAATTCAGTATAAAAACATTTTTCCAAAAACATTGTGATTCATATAAAAGCCTTTAGATAAATGTTGAAAGCTTAGTTAGATTTTTATGTAAAAAATACTTAGTTGAATGAATGAATGAGTGAATGCATGGATCAATCAGATAACTTTCCTTTTACATAGAATTCCAAGTCTTCAAGCATGTTTGAAGCTCAAAACAATCTTGGCAAAGGTTTCCAATCTTCATTAAGCTCCTTTGAAATCAACAACAACACTTGTTCGTTTTGTCTCAGAATGTTCTATTGTAATTCGACAACCTTAACACGAACATCTCCTGGCTTTATATATACTTCAAAGCTTTGATCTATTGAGAGATCCCAACTAGCCATTGTCTAATAGTTTTAGCGCTTGACATGAGGTTGCCACTGTGCAGAGAGAGATTGGCAATCACAAACACTTTCTACATCATATCTTCAAAGAAGTACAGTTTGTTAGTGTCTCCTAGTACTTAGAGCTGACTTTCAGTGTACAAATCGAAAGAAACGTTAACAACATAAGACAAAAAAAGTTAAGAATGTCAAGACAAGACAATTTAATCTTTTGTGTGCTATGGCATGTGTTTCTTACTGAGCCTGTGGATGTTACTTTCTTGTGATTGTCTCCAGTACTTGAGGATTGAGTAATTGTTCCATTGTTTTTGTAATATGAGCCAAGTGCTAAGACACTTGTCTTCTCAGGTCTGGACGTTGAAGCAGTATCATCCAATGATTGATACTTTGCTTGTAACATCCTAAAAAATTATATTCAATAGTTATAATTAATTTATGGAAATGTGATGATATTAGAATACAAATATAAAACGAGTATATCACTCTTTCCTTGAAGTAGAAATTACTAGAAAACCCTTAAGATGAAAATTACAAAAATGACCTTGGACATTTTTTTGAAAATGACCAAAATATCCCTAGGTTGAATGGCATAATTATCAAAATGCCCCTAGGCCAAAAATGCTCAAATAACTTTAGAAATTTTGTAGAAACTTGATGAAATTATAGAATACACTTAGCTGACTAATAAGTATCAACATATTTTGTGACACAAAACTCTAGAATAAAATTTCTACAAATTTTAGAAGATGACAACTTTGAGGCTGTATTCAAGAAAACTCGAGCATCAGAAAAATATGGAAAAATGATACATAAAATCTAAAGAACTTTCTCTTAATTATAGGATGAATAGACCTATTTAATAAAATGGTTTACTAATTTTGATGGTCAGAAGAAGTATAGACCAAATCAAAAATAAGATAAAGATGTAGTCTAGAATGAAAGGTTTATGTATTGCCCTGTATAAGACTACTTGGGATTAATTTAAACTATCATTGGGATAAATTCTTAGGAACATCTAGAATTCTAATATTCAAAATTTTCTTTAGATAAAAGAATTCAAATTAAATTGGAT
>PYAF01005446.1:58154-68172 GCA_007407185.1 Glycine tomentella
AGTGAGGACAAGTTGGAAGATTTCTTTTAATGTTGTGGACTTGTAGCATTTTGTTATATGCTTTGTAATATATAGACATTACTACTATTGTAGGGAATATTATTTACAAGTTATTACTAAGTTGTAATTTATTAAAGAGACCAAAAAGTCTCTACAGGCTCAATATAAGCGTAATTTTCTAATATTGAGATAAGTTTTTAACCAATTTTGGTTAAAAATTTTACGTTAGAAAAGTTAACATCTTCTAGTTACGTATTATGACCTAGGCATAATATAGTAATAAGAAGGATGTTACATTGCTTATCATCCAAAGCCTTTTTGTTCATGTTTTTTTGTTTGTATCTCATAGAGATATATGAACCTCTAGCTTAACCATCAAAAGTTAATACATAAAATTTATACTTTATTGACATCAAAACCTTAGGTATTTAATTGTTTGGTATAGTTCAATGTGACTTGGACATAGCCAGACTTAACATTTTGGCCTATTGATGAGTCACTATTTATCACTATTTACTCATCTTTCTGTACTCATTTTAATCTCTAACTTGTGCTTAATTGTTTATATTTTGCACTATTTCTCATATAGGATTTAATTGGACCGATAATTCAGATTTTAATTAATTTGGATTATTTTAAGTTTAATTATTCCAATTTGATTTTTCAGGGCAGTTTAATAATTAATTGAGCTTGGAATTAATTCATGGACTTGAAGATTGGAGTGCGTCACGTCAGCATCATTTTCCACATCAGCAGCTTATTTTCGTTTTATTTTATTTTAGTGATTTTTTGGGCCAAAATTGTTAGGAAAGGCCCATTTTCGTTTGTGAGACAATCACTTATATTTGGGAAACTGTGCCCATGCAGAGAACATACAGAACACTATTTCGTTTTAGGGTTTTTAGAATATTTTCGTTTTCTGCTTTCTCTGTTCAGAATACATTTGCAATTTAATTCAGTGTTTATTTTCGTTTCTGTATGTTTCATCTTCTAAATTCGTTTCCGTTTTCTGCTATTTCGTTTCTGTTCAATTTCGTTTCTGCTTAGGGTTAGGTTTTTGTTTCTGTTTAATTTCGTTTTTGAATTTCGTTTAATGTTCAGTTTCGTTCCAATTTGTGTTTCTGTTGCTATTTTCAATTTCATGGAAGGCTAAACCCTAGGGTTGGACCCTAGGACAGATTGCAGACCTTCAATGGAGGTTCTCTGTGTTGCAATTCGTATTCTGCTTTGTTCTTCCTTGTTTGGGTTTCTGTTCTGTGTTTTTCGAATTAGGATCATGCTTAATGATTCTGAGTTGATTGATTCAGTAATCTCAGGTTGCTTAATCCTGAGAGCTTGCCCTAACGAGGTTCACGTTTGCTTAATTCGTGTAATGACGTTTTAGGTTAATCTTCGCTTAGTAGATTAATCTGGACTGATAAGGATTAAGTAGGATAGTATCTTTCGTGAACCGAGGATATTAGAGGCGCAATCTGTTCGAAGGGTCTGACTTGTTTTAATCACTGTAATTAATTTCGAGTTTCTGTTTTATTCTATATATTCCTGCATTTTGTCAAAACCCCCCCTTACACGTTTAATCCCTTAAACATAGACAATTGGTCCTTGAGAGACGACCTAGGAGTCACTACCTAGTTACTGCATTTAATTTGTATTAATTTGACCGAGTGCAACCTCGCGATCACCTATGTTGGGGGTTCAAAATTCCTTATTTGCTGATTGTTTAGCTGCTATTTTGGCACTTGAGCTCTGCATCCAAAAGAAATGAAAGTTTGGATTGAGTGTGATTCCCAGCCGATGGTTGTGACTGTCAAGGAACCTTCTATTGTTCTTTTGAGTATTTGTAGAAGATGGGTGAATTGTTTATATGTATGTAAAAAATTCTATTTTATTTTTTTCACACATATATAAAGATGGTAACACATGTGCTGATCTTTTGGCTAATTTTGGAGTCATAGATAGATCCAAGTTTTGTTGGTGGGATACTACTGTGGCTTTTTGTTAGAAACAAATACGTTTGCAATAGAGTATCCTTTCCTGCTTATAGATTCTCTTGACCTTGTCAATGGATTTTGGTTTAATCCCCCCATTGAAATTGTTATGCTTTCCTCCCTTTTTAATGACATTTGGTGTGTTTTTCTTGTCTTGCAAAAGGATACCAACATAGTTGGGATGTTTTTGCAAGTCTAAGGAAGCTCACTAATTTTACAAAAAAAAATGTATTTAATAAATTGTTAGTAATTTAATTTTTCTATATTTTCATACATTTTTAGAGAAATAATTTAATTTAAAAATACTTTAGAAAAAATCAAAATAAAAAGTATTAACTTGAAATATAGATGAGTAATAAAATATCAAAATATGAGATAAATTTAAAGTCAATTTATAATTTTTTTTAATATCGTTGGAATAAAATAAAAAGTTACTTGAGTTGTTTGAAATAGCAAAAATGACATGGTTTTTTTTATCAGCAAGGGGAAACTTATATAATAAGTGGTGCAAAGAGTATCAACTCTATTTCATAAAGAAAACAAAAACAAGTTTTATGGAGAGAAAGAAATATAAGACTACAATATCTTTTCCAACATAACTAAGTTTCTTGTTTAATCGGAAAAAGAAAAAAAAAACACTCCTAATAATATAAATGACATGGTATTGTATTGGATGGGTGTTAACAAAATTAATTTTAAATAAAATTTATTTTATAAAATTGATTTTGAAATAATGTGATTTATATTTAGATATTTTTTAATTATAAAATCAAGTTAAAGTAAAAACTCAATATAAATTTTTAAATTTAAAATAAAAATTATTGAAAGTTGTTTCAACTCAAAATTAATTATAAACATGAAATAAATATGCCAAAATTTATTCCAAATCAATTTTTCACTCAATCAATTCTTTGATTTTGAATTGATCATTTCAAGTTATTATTGTGCAAACCAATAGGAGAAACTTGAACATAAGATGTAAGTGGGCCGTTTGGAATAGTGATGGGCCAATTTCGCACCCAAAACTAAAAGCCTATAGCTGACTAACTCCATTTCCCTGAAAACTTACTTGTGTTGTGCCCTTCTCGCTGCACTGCTTCTTCGTTCTTCTCTCTGGCGACCAAATTAGAAGAATCCAAACAGGTAAGAAACCTGGTAAAAATCTCATCTTTTTCCCTACCCATTTTCGTTTTCGCTTTCACAGTGCCAGCAATCTGCATTTCCTCTTATAAAAGACGTTTATTTATAGAGGGTGTGTGGTGTCTACGACCCTTTCTTTGATTCTTTGTTGTTGTTGTGATTTTATTATTATTATTATTTGGAAATATAGCAGGTTTGTTGCGGAAGATGAGTGGTGTTGTTAGGGCTGCATTGAGATCCACCACTAGTGTTTGTGCACTTGTGCAGAGAAGCCATGGCCTCCTCCCGCTGAGGTGCTTCTCCACTAAGGCAGAACAGCCACCTCAGAATTCAACACCCCCTCCTCCTCCGTTCTTTGAGACTGACCATTCAGGTACTCCGTGGCATAATTACTGTTTTAGTCCTTCAATTCGGGAGGTGTGCTTTTTTTAGTCCCTAAAATTTAAAACTGCTTTTTTGGTCCATGAATTTTGACAAATTGCTTTTTTTGTCTCTGGTATGCACTTTGTAGTAGTTTTTAGCTGTCCTAAATTAATTTTTATTTTTTAGCTGCTTGGATTTGCATTTTAAAACTATCGTAAAATACTAAAAAATTGCCACAAAGTGCTAAAAATATCATAAAGTGTCAATTTATTAGGCTAGTGACTAAAAAAAGTAATTTGTCAAAATTCAGGGGCTAAAAAAATATTTTAAAATTTCATGGACTAAAAAAAGCTCACCCTTCAAATTCAGGGATTAAAACAGTAAATAAGCCCCTTTTATTTCTCCCGTTTTCTGTTGGTCTTCAAGTTGCATTAGCATTTATGAAATATCAATTGTTTTACTGCTACCTACTACAACTACTATTAGAGTATTTGGAGGATGAAGTTCCTTGTTTCCTAGAGGGTAGTGGTACATTTAGGATATGTTTGGGAGTATGGTTTTAGAGGAGAAACGGGGTAGGGGATGTTTTTTTTTTTGGTAGAGATTCATAGGTATCCGCTAGAAGAGGCAATCCTGCATGAGTCGGATAAGACTACTATCGTTCAAGTATTTAACTTAGTTGCATACGCACACAAGATACAATTATTAAATTAAGAGCTATATAATGTTTGTAAGAATATAAGTGTATGTTAATCTATTGATTTTGGAGGAGAAAAAGAGAGGTTATTTTGTTTTTGAATTAAGAGAGTTGTATAATGTTTTGTAAAATAAATGAAAGATTAACCTTCTAATCACCATGTATATATTTATATAAAGTTTATTGGAATCCTGGGTAAGGCTCATCATTTTAAGCGTTACAAGGGGAAGGGGAGGGGAGGGTTGAGGGGCAGAGGAGATAAGAGAATGAGTGTTAATTTCAAATAAGTTGCTGAATATTTATCAAATAAGTGGGACGCCAGGCTAAATCCTCCTCCTTCATATCATCATCATCATCATCATCTTTATTGTTGGTGTTTTAATTTTTTGCTTAATCCTCATGTCTATTCATGTATATTGCTAAAAATTAAAGCCAAATTAGTTTACTGGTTTGAGAATTTGAAAATAATAAATGCATGAAATTATAGGAATTTGGCATACAGGACACTATTGATGTAAGTGACATTTGGCCAACTAAAATACATTTGGATTTTTGAAAATAAGGTGTTAATTGACATATCTAAACCATTCACTGCTAGCCATGTAATTTTAATAATACCTTTTAACACTTTATAGTTCTTTTATTAGTTTGAGTAATTTCCATCCAATATAATGACTGTTTGCCTTTCTCTTTCTTTCATATTAGGTTTGACATATGGTAATCTGCTCGGTGTTCGTAAACATGTTCTGAAAACCGATATCATCAACTTTCTTGAAGGGTGTAATTTGACTCTGGAGGATGTTAAAATGGATTATGACCGTAGCTTTTCCCCGGTTTCAACGTAATGTATTCCATCTTTGGTCTTGCTTTTGGGGAATTGTGTAAGTTTTAGTATTTCGGCATAGAAAAATAATCAGCTGAATTTCTTGCCTATCACAGTGATTTTCATTTTCTTTTTCTTGACTTCCAAAGATGTTTGGGAGAACTGAAGGGAAAGTCAATTTCAATATTTACTTTTTTGTTACATGTCATGGTCTTAGAATTTGAACTTAGGGCTTAACTCAACACTACAAAACTGACTTTTAAGGTGAGGACTGCCCAATATATATAATCTCTATTTAAGTCATATGTCTAGTTGATGTGAGACTAAACACTACTTTGAGGCTGTAATTAGGGCAGGCTAGTTTCCAACATATGGAATGCTAGATTGTAATATAATCATCCTGTGATCGAAGTCCATGTATCTCATTAAAGATAAGTGGAAATAATCCCAATTGCATAGGTAGAATCATAATACAGGAAAAGCGAACAGATATTCCTTCTCAATCCTTATCCAATTATTGCCTCTTTCTTTCCTTCTTTCTCCCCCTTTTTATTCTAGCTTATTTCCCCTCTCTTTCTTCCTCAATTGCCACATCAGCATTCTGTTATAGTCTCTCAGCTTTTCTGCATGACTCTCCCCATGTAATCTAGCATAGCTAACATCCTGAGAGTGGCCATCATTGTATTTGACTAAATGTGTCTCTTCTTAGACTGTATACCTGAAGATATCATTTATATGAAAGTCTTGGGTATTATCAGGTTGTTGCAATTCCCTACTCGTGATTCCTTTGACAATGCTATAAGAGTGATTTTAAGAAAGGGTCGCTTGTACAAATTGGACAGGGTATGCTCCTCTACATATATATCTGTTGCAAAAAAACTAATAGTTTTTTATTTATTTTGAATTGGCAAATGTTTGATATTTGTTTCTTTTTATTGATATCAGGTTAATCGTCACCAATGGGACCAAGTAAAACCGTATGACGGAAAAACTGTCAGTACAGATTCTTACCTATCTTCGGTTATCTTGTTTCTAGAAGAGTAGTAAATTAGTAATAAATTCGATGGTTTGTTATATGTTTGAAATAACCAAATATTGAAATTCTAAGAAGCCTATTAATCAAAGCCTAGGTTTCAAAAGTTTCTATCAAATTTATTACAACACATTTAGAAATTTATATCAACTTGGAACCAATTGTTTTTACAAAGTTTATATATGGAACTAGAGAAAAAGGGTTATACATTGATTATGTAAAAAGTTTTACTCAGCCATCCAATCACAACCCACCATGATGACAACCCACTATGTATGGTAAGTTTGTTGACTTTTAAAATAATTATCTTAAAGTAATTCAAATGGTGATTTATGATTGAATGACAATGTAAAATTGTTTTACACCATCAATGCATAGGCATTAAACTCAGAAGTATTTAGAAAATTTTGATCGAGTAAAATAGGGATCATGATGTAATACAGTTTTTCCCCAGAACTATAAGATTGTTATAGCTTGATTTATAAATAGTGATCATACTAATTTGGAGGTAAAAATCTTAAAAAATTTAATCTATTAAGGAAGACCTACTTTTATTACTTTAATTCTTAAGATGTGGTGTATTGTTTTTTTATTAATTATTTTTCCCTCGATAAATGGAAAATTTAGAACTTTGAATCATTTTGTTGACTTATATAATTAAGGAATGTTTATTGTGCACATTTTACAAGAATTCTTTGAGATTAAAATACCAAGAATAACAAAAAAGAACCTAAGTAATTTTGTTGAATGTGTGCAACAACAGGAAAATCAGAATAATTCATGAATGTCTAAAAATCATAAACATGTACCATCTAAACCAAAAATTTCTCCCCTTCAGATTTTGGAAGTTGTCAATGTTATTGTCAGGACCAAGCTATTTAAGGCATTGCATTCTTATGCATTCTCATGTTATTATACTTGGCTGCATCATAAAACATGTCATTTTAGAATCCCACTTTTGGTATGCCTTGCATTACATGATTTTAGAAAATTCTTTGCTAATAAAAGTGTCTGGTAATAGCTATCTTACGTATGATATGCCGCAATGGTTGTGTGGCAACTTGCAAGAGCTTTTCTAAGGTTCTAATTTTAAATTCATAACCTTCCAAGTCTCAGTACATTTGTCAGAACAACATAGTAGTGAGGTTGCAATATCAAATTGTTTAAGTTTATTTATGCGTGACTTATTGAATGCATTATATATAAATCAGCAGATTAATTAGATTTTCACTATGGAAGGACTAAGATTGTGGTGTGAATCCCATAAAAGATTTTATTAGTGTTATGCTTCTATTAACCACTGATGCATCTAACAGTGCGTGATTTTGTCAGATTTTAATTCAAGGAATGCCTCAAGCAGGAACATATGAAGATATAGGGCGCATCCTGTCCGGTTTTGAATTTGATTCCTCCTCCATTAGCGTGTTTTTAAGGTTAACATCAAGTATACTTTAAATATATTTTATATTTGATTTTAGGGTTGAGGGCGAATTCTGACACAATGGTAAAGTTGTATCTTGGTGATTTGTTGGTCATGGGTTCGAATCTAGAAACAACCCTTTTTGCATATGCAAGGATAAGGCTGTGTACAATGGGATACGTAGCTTTGACTTTAGGGTTAAATATGGTTTTAATCCTTGTAAAATAAGACAATTTTTGGTTTTAGTCCCAATAAAATCATTTTCTTTTGGTCTTTCATATATGAAAATGTGTCATGTGTGGTCCCTATTTCCATATACGAGTGACCAAAAAGAAAAGAATTTTTGTGAAGGACAAGGATCACATTTTAAAAAATGAGGGACCAAAATGAGATAATTTTATTCAGGGTCTCAAAGCAAACATTATAAGGACTAAAATCATGTTTAACCCAAGGGGATATTTGTTTGAAAGTATAAAATTGTATTCCCAAGAATCTCATCCCCAAGGATATTATGCCTAAGAATTATTCTTATGAACATGTTTGTTTGATATTAATAATTTCAGAAGAAAAAAATTAAAAAATTAAAATAAAAAAAGGAATGTCGAAGAATGAAGTTGAGATAGGTAAGTATTGTAGAAAATAACTTCTATTCTCATGAGAATATGAATTACCCATCTTTCACTGCGGAAATAAGAAGTAATACAAATATGAATCATTTATATTCTTGGGAATCAACCATTTCAAGGAATGTTTTTGCAAAATTTGTACAAAACATGAGAAATGTGATATTTTCATGTACACTTTTCCAAGAATTTTTTTGCTTTTTGGTGAAAGATTTATGATTTATTAAAGCCTAGAAATCTCTAGGTTTTGGCAATACAAGCTACATCTGCTCGGAGAATTTTTCTTGATACCTTGAAATAAACTTCTTGATTTTATGATTCTCTCAAAATGTTAGTTTTTGCTTGTTTTCAGGCCCGGAGGTACTGCGGGTGCGGATCCCATTAAACTGGCCACAGTACGTTTCAATTCAAGGACTCAAGCAATGAATGCATATATTGCAAAAAATGGAACGTTTTGCCAAAACAATCGCATTCGGATACAAGTTATCCAGTAATACATGCGCCCCTTACTGGCGATAGTGGTATAGTACTCTTTAATAGAGTGTAGAGTAGTTTAAGTTATTTTTTTCTTGGTAATTTTGGATTTCATAATGTCTTTGGTTTTAAGGGATGCTAGGAAATGGCTACCTTGAATAAAAACACTTGATAGTTGATTGGTAATTGATGAAGAGTTTGGTTTTTCTTCTTATTTAAATGTGTTTTCATATTAACGATGAAGTCAAGGTTTTTTAATGACTTGAAAACGTGATGTTGATTATATGATCATTTGAGTTTACAAATTCTATATATCAATGTATCTTGGTATATGAAACATGCTACATTTCAATATATCCGTGATTTCATGTAGCCCAATTCTTTGAATAAGTATGTGTCGTGGATATTATGCAACGAAGTTATGTAAAGAGATTTGAGCTCATAAAAGTGTAGAAATTATTGTCCAACAAAAATTGTAAATAAGACCAATGAAATAAGAAAAGAAAATACCTTTTTAGTTATTATATTTTTGTTAAAATGTGGTCAAGGTTGTTCTACTATTTTCTTCTAGACAATGTGTTTTTCATTAGAGATAATTATGTTTAAGTTGGATAAAATTATTATGATTGTCAACATTTTTAACACATTCAGGACTCAGAACTCGAAATTACGTGTTAAGCTGCAACAATCTCCCACCAATAATTCACAAGGTTGATCTACATGCCTTGTGATGGTCAAGGTTCTTATTTGCTTATATTTTCATTTTATTTATGTAAAATATAACTAAAATTTATCTCAATTCTTATCTTATAAATTTATTTTTTATTTAAAGAATGAAATAAATTCTTTATGTGCTTATTAAAATTTGTACCGGCCTGAAAAGGTGTATTGGCTTCATTCCTAAAATTGAGATGAATTTAGAGTTATGTTTATTTAAAGGAAATGGAAACAAGCACCCAGCTGTGGAGAGCATCTCTTAGGAGCCAATTCCTTACGGTAACATTATATAGCGCAATCTAATTATAAATTTGGTCCTTCTAAAGTATTAAGCTACGTACAAGACTATTGGTATTTAGTACATTTCATTTTCTGAATCAAGCAAAAGAACAGCAAATGCTCATACAAACAATACAATAAAGTTCTGCAGATGTTTTAGCTAGCTAATCCTGATCATTGAACATGTTCATAATCAACATCACAAAGAAAATACTGTGCTTGAGACCTAAATTCTTAAAAACATGGTCATCATATTCCACTTGCTTGCACCAATTGAATTTTATATGTAATGGGTTATGCAAGACGCAATGTGAGTTTATTTAAACATAAAGATTACCATACTGCAGGTATTAAGGTACAGCTCTATCTGGCTGATGTAATTGCTAGTTGCTACCATCTCTGTGACTAGCTGTTGATATGCTTAGTCTCCATACAGTGATAACACATGCCACTACAGTGAT
>PYAF01005446.1:75504-94665 GCA_007407185.1 Glycine tomentella
AGTTATTGGAGAACCAAAATTGTAATTTAACCTAAAAATATATGAAATGTTTCTATAATTTTACAAAACTTTTAGGAAAAATTCATGTAATTTACTTTAAAGAAAAATATTTTACTATATTATATTTTTCCATTTAGGTTTATACATTATTTTAAAAAATAAATTGCAATTATAATTTGATTTTATATTTTTTTATTCATAAAAGTTAAACATAATATTTAAAAATTTATAATATTCACACACTTTATTCAAAACACCTGAACTAGATTTTTTTTATAGTTTGGTTTCATATAAAAATAGGTTTAAAGGCATTAAATATTCTCTTTTAAATCTCCCACACGTTAATTTTCATTTTGTCTTTTCTTACGTATGCACTATCAAAGTCGTTCGCGGGTTTATTGCTGTTTGACCTGTCACGAGTCTCTGTATGACTGTATCCACATTTACTAGGTTACATTTTAAAGCCACCTGTATTGTTAGTCAAAGAGAAGAGTTTTTCTTTGGTTCCGAAGTCACAGCCAAACAAACGTGAATTCAAGTCACGGAGTGTTTTGTTAGGACAGGGAAGAAAAAAACGGTTTCTAAGTGTAGTACAACAATTAGAGCTTCATCTTTTTCTTTTTCTTTTTCTTTTTTTACACTTTGTACTTTGTAGTACCGCATATATACTTCAACTTTGTGTTGTCCTACAATTCAACTTCATTAAGTGCTGAATGATTTGGCATGTATTTTTTTCCTTTTTAAGCAAATGCATAAATATCGGACTGTGTTGCAAATCTTTGCTCGGGATGTCTCCTTTTTGAGATTGATTCTTACAAGAATTTCAAAGCCTTTGGTGGGTTTGTGAGATTATTTTAATCTCACTTTATTGGCTCATTTTTTTAGTTTTCTCATCACTTGGTTGTCACTCAAACCTGCATGCACACCAAAATCATTTTTTGTAATTGTGGGTCTTTAACGACATTTGCAGGTTTTGGATTCTTCATGCATGTCTCACTTTTGTCTCCTATGGAACATTTGAGGATTAAGGTTTTGCTGCGACATAGTTTTCCATTTGTATCACCCTGTTACTGAGCTCCATTCTTCTATAATCCCAAAGGAAAATTTGAGGTACGACATTTGATTTAGTTTATTTTTAAAAGGCTTAATAACCTTATAAATTGTAAAATAGGAGTTTTTTTTTTTAATACTCTAGTACTATTAAAAAATTTGTTTTGATTTTACTTTATGGTTTAGATGTTTACATCTCATCAACTTGTCATGCCATAAAAAGTCTTACAAAATAATTACACCATTCGATTTATCAAAAAACATATATGTAATTGCTTTGTCAAACTATTTGATGAGATGGTGTCAATATGGATTGCTAATCTCACAATTATCTCATTAGATAGCACTTTACTTAACAAGTACTAAAAAAACATTGAGGGAAAAAATGTTTTTGATATGTATTCTATCGATGATTTTAGTTCCTATATTTTTCAAAATGGTGAATTAAGTTCTTCAACTTTTGAAAATATGCATGTGAATTTAGTCCTTCTTTCAACTTTTGAAAAAATGTCACTAAATGTCAAGTTTGAACTAATTAAAGTATTTTCAAAAATTGGAAGACTAAATGCATCAATTTAAAAGTATATAAACCAAAATCAAGTTTAACCGAAATTTCAGGGACAAAAACACATTTTTCCCAAAATTTAAACTTCTAAGGACTAAACCACAAAAAGAAAAAATAGCTTTAAAGTAGTAAAAAAAAAAAAACACCCTATCTTATAAAGAAGAAAAGGTTATTTAAACCTTTAAAATAATAAATATATTTTTAAGGAAATATTTGTCTTATTTTATATTAGCCTTTTGATAGATTTTTTTAAATATATATATATATATATATATATTAAATTTATCTATTCAAGGCAGGTGTGTATATATGGCATAAAGGAAAGAAATTTTTCTCATTCCTTTTGTTTTCATTTTTTTTATAATGAAGTATACAATGGGTGACTGGAGTCTCGAGTCTTTTGCTACGAATCATAACTTTATTATGCAATTTGGATTAGAAGTTCTCTCTTTGCAATTTGGATACTTCTTAAAACACATACTCCAAAAATGAAAAGAACATTTTCTCATTCCTTTTGTTTTCTATCACTTCAGATTTTATAATGAAGTATTATTTATTAGTCATATCCTTGTTATCATGGGTGACTCAAATCTACATTTACAAATTTTAGCTTGTTGTCCAGTTTGGATTACATGTTCTCTCTTTGAAATTTGGATGCTTTTTGTAAAATAGAGATGCCAAGTGAGATGTAGCAGTGGAGAGTTCTATTCTAGCTATCCTTGGTTACAATTGTTTCCTTTTCTAACAGTGTCACACTTTCCTCATTTTGTTTTCTTCTCCAGAGATTAATTTGATGGGCACTATGAACAATAATGAAGAACTCGATGACATTCAGAATTGTGACAATGATGACATTGAAAAAGCTGGACTTGAGGAGCTAGAGGAGCAGAGTGGAATAGCATCATGGACAAGGCAAATCACAATTCGAGGACTAATAACTAGCTTCATCATTGGTATCATCTATAGTGTGATTGTGATGAAGCTGAACCTCTCAACAGGGCTTGTTCCGAATCTTAATGTTTCAGCAGCTCTCCTTGGCTTTGTGCTCGTTCGAGCTTGGACCATGCTTCTTGAGAAAGCTAATGTTGTGTCAAAACCTTTCACTAGACAGGAGAATACCATAATTCAGACTTGTGCTGTTGCATGCTATAGCACTGCTTTTGGAGGTGAGCCTTCACTTAATTAAATTTCTATGCTTACAATTCAAATTGAATTCTTTACCTTGTTTATGTGTATAACTAGCTTCTAACTTTTTTGATTAGCGGAAAAAACTTATTTGACTGATTGGTAAACAAACATTTTTAAGTAACTTCTAGTGTTTTTTAAAACTCTACTTGAAGTAACATATTTTAAAACGATAGTTTCTAGCTTTCTATATTTTATTTCTTTTTATCCTTAAAATATTTATTCAATTTCTTTATTATCCTTTTTAAATATGTCATTAATGTCATTTTATATTTTCAGCTACTTCAACCATTAGTTTTACTGAAGTCAACTTAAAAGCTTCTAGCTACCAGTTAGTTTTCCAGCTAATTTTGCATAACATAACCATAAATGAATAGTTGATAGTCGTTTATTATCGTAGGTGGTTTTGGGTCACATCTCATGGGTTTAAATAGGAAGACATATGAGCAAGCAGGGGTTGATACAGAGGGGAATACTCCTATCACCAAGGAGCCCGACATTGGCTGGATGACAATCTTTCTCTTTGTGACATACTTTGTCGGGTTATCAGCATTGATTCCCCTTAGGAAGGTATTTCTTATATGGCCATTGATCAGAGGACTAAAAGGACAATGGTTCCCTAAGAGTTTATCAGAAAGTAGTATGAAGAGTCTTAATGGTTATAAGGTCTGAAATGAACTACAATAAAGGACTTTCACAATTAATTTGACTTATGTTCTTACATTTCAAGCCTTAAGTTAGTAACCTTCCTCTATTTTCTTGATGCAGGTTTTTATTTCCATTGCCATAATCCTTGGAGATGGGGTCTACAATTTTGCAAATTTGTTTCTTTTTACTGCTACAAATATCCACGTCAGCATGGAAAGGAAGAATCATAAATCACGTAATTAACTAACTTGCCTCTTTTCAATTTTCCAGTTCTGGGGTTGTTATTCTCAAATCTCAAGTTTTTTGTTCTATGTTAGACCTCACAGAACTACTACTTTGAGGACAATGTGAGTAAGGGGAAAAAAGCGAAAAAGAGTATAGGAAAATGAGGGTATTGATTAATGATAAGGCTTAATTGCACATTTTACCACTTAACTATCATCATTTTGTAAATTTTATCGCCCAAGTTTTACTTTTGTGCATTTTACCATGATGATAGTTTGGTAAAATGTACAATTAAACCTAACGATAACAAAAGGGGAGAGAAAGATCTAGGAGAGATAGACAAGAATAGAATTATTGTACTCTAATTCTAAATTCTATTTTTCTTTCTTGATTTAATCAACTAAGCACATGTTTGATTATACTTAATTTTTAATCAAAATAGATTTTCAGACAGAAGTTACTTCTGCAACATGTCTTCAATATAGGCTACTTTGAACATAAAATAAGCTTATTCAACATGTCCCTAATAGATACAATACAACCTTAATTACTAAAGCCAGCCACATTTGGTTTGTAATATTCACTGCAATTTCAATTTCAGATATTCAGAAGCAGTGATATGCGCCTAGCATATAAGGTTTTCCTGAGCTTTTTAGAGCAAGAATTGAGCATTGAGCATGGATAATTACCCTCTTTATGTTGTGAATTGAGCTAATGTGATGATTTGCTAGGAACTCAACCAAAGATGCCCAAAACTAAGCAAAAATCAGAAGAAAAGAGCCAAGCCTGAAGAAGTTGTGGCGCCATCAGCGCCAAATGTCACGCCCAAAGCGTCAAAAGCACTGGAGGATGGCGCCCTAAGCGCCAAATCCGCGCCAGAAGCGCCACTCGTTCTGGAAGATGGCGCCAAGAGCTCCAGTCTCGTGCCAGAGGCGTCATTCTTCCTGGAACTCAGCGCCAGGAGCGCCAGACCTTCTGTCAGCCAGCGCCTTGGGCGCCATGTTCAAGCCTGGAGCGCCATTCACTCTAGATGTTGGCGCTAGGAGCGCCAAACTCGCGCCAAGGGCACCATAGGTCGACAGAAGCAGCATTTCAAGGGCAAAACAGAGACTTCACAGGCTCCACTATAAATACTTCAGCCCTCAGCATTGAATGCACGATTTTGGAGGGAGGAAAACACAAAAATAGGGCTTTAGAAGCTTGGATGCCTTAGCTAGGGGTTTTAAGGAGTTGAAGGCCAAGTGGGTTGCTTCTTCATCTTCTTCTCCTTGCATCTCAGCTGGGTATGCCATTTCCTTTTGTAACACAACCACCCATTATAAGGTTTGGCTAGTTCTTCATTGTAATTAGGGCTAAGCACTGAATGTAACCTCTTTTGGGATTGTATTGGATGCTATCTTTCATTAATGTCAAGTTATTTCATTTTATCTTGTTGAATGCATGTTTCTATCTCTCTGGAACTGATCACTCTAGTTAGATGTTGAGAGCTAGGGTTGCAATAGGAATATTGGGCTCTATGCTTGGACTTGGGTAAAGTGACAAGCTTTACATTAACTAGGGATAGGAATGTATGCTTGCAACCATTTAATGCATCATTTAATGCTTGACCTAACCAATATCACTAAGGGATTAGGGTATTAGAGTGGGTTAAAGGTTTAAGAACACTACGGGAGTAGGGCTTAGCTATTATTGTTGAGGATGCATGTTGGGTAACTTGGGCTTGATGAAGGTAGTAGACAATGCATGAACAGGAGTAGGGAGTATTTGGTGTGGATTGCCCTATCTACTTAACCACATATCTTATTATCAACCCCCATAGCTTGTCTATACACTCATGTTTATATTTAGTTTTTAATTTAGCTTATTCCACACACACACACAAAAACAACCTTATTCATTTTTATTTGTTGCCCAACTTATTGATCTAATTTATAATTTAATTGGTCAAACAATCCTCGTGAGACGATATCTTTTCTTACTTCTTTATTACTTGAGCGACCGGTGCACTTGCCGAGTACGCAACAAGCAGCAACAGCCTCTTTATCTTAAACGCGATGAAGTGTTTGTAAGAGAAAGAATTCCTATATGGTTAGCATTTACAGGATACATACTACTCTCTGCCATTTCTATCATAATTATCCCTTTGATTTTCCCTGAGGTGAAGTGGTATTATGTGGTGGTTGCCTATCTGCTTGCACCAACTCTTGGCTTCTGCAACACTTACGGTGCTGGATTGACCGACATGAACATGGCCTATAACTATGGGAAAGTGGCTCTCCTTGTGCTAGCTGCCTTAGGTGGTAAAAGCCACACCGTGGTAGCCGAACTTGTAGGGTGTGGCGTGATCAAATCTCTTGTTTCCACCTCATCCGACTTAATGCAAGATTTCAAGACTGGCCACCTCACCTTCGCTTCCCCTAGATCAATGCTTCTTTCGTGAGCTATAGGAACAACAATAGGTTGTGTCGTTGCGCCTCTCACATTCTTCCTGTTCTATAAGGCTTTTGATGTAGGAATCCAGATGGGGAGTACAAAGCTCCATATGCCATCATTTATAGAAACATGGTGATTCTTGGTGTGGAAGGCTTTTCTGCACTCCCTCACCATTGCTTGCAGCTCTGTTGTGGGTTCTTTTTGCTGTAGCAACCAACTTGGTGAGAGATTTGAACCCTAAAAACATTGGGAGATGGATTCCACTTCCAATGGCAATGGTTGTACCCTTTGTAGTTGGTGGATACTTTGCAATTGACATGTGTATGGGTAGTTTAGTTGTGTATGCATGGCAAACACTTAAAAGCAAGGAGGAAAGTTTGATGGTACTAGCAGTGGCTTCTGGTTTGATTTGTGGATATGGACTTTGGATTCTCCCTTCGTCTATTCTTGCTTTGTTTAAGGTTCATCCCCAATCTGTATGAGATTCTTGCCAACCAAGTAGAACTTCACTTGCAAGAGATGTAGTCAAATTATGTCTATCACACATAAATTAGTTTAGGTGACAAAGGGAAAAATAAGTATGAAAATGTTACAAAAGAGTTTGAACAGATTATTGCCAACACACCTTGTGATTGATCTAAATAAAATAGCTTTGTTAGCCTTCTCATAAATTTATTGATTTTAGTCCTTAGAACACAAAATTATGCCTATAACACTAATTTTATGGATTTTAGCAATTACATTGTGCACGAGGTTAAAATGTTAAATTAGGTATGATAATTATCATTTAAATTTGAAAATTTAGATTCACCTAAGACATTAAACATGTAACGTATTAATTTTTTTATGACTTTTAAAATATTAAATGTATTTATTTTCATTTTCAAGTATTAAGAACAAATGTCTTATAAAAAAAAGTATTAAGAAAAAATGAATTGTGCAGTATCCATCAACTTGGATTGATTCCTATATTGTTCTAATTAGTTTTGTAATAATTTCTGCTTCGGCGAACCTACCAAATTTTAAAATTTCTGCTTCTGTGAAAAAATAAATTTCTCACGCTCCATACATGTTTTTGACAATCCCAACAGTAAAAAGTTACATATGTGGGTTAGGAGCCCACCTTTAAATTTTGAAGGAGATCCAACAGTTAACTAATCCAAAATTATGATTTCACTAAAACAGGTTTTGGGTCGAACTCGAAATCACTCAAATACAACGTATCTCTAACAAACTCCACATAACTTGACCTCTACACCAAACAATTGCACATGGATAATCCACATAACATTTCAACTAATCCTAATTAATAAAGTAATCAAATTATACAAGGAATTCATCACATATATTTTAAGTTATCGAAATTTCAGGGTGTTACACAACCGACTTTGAATATCACATTCAAAGATGGTTTCAGAACACAACCGTCTTTGAATGCCACATACAATGACAGTTCTACCTATAACCGTCTTTGAATTCTCGAAAAAAATAAAAATAAAATTCTTCAAAGATGATTTCAAAGACATTTCTACAATATAACAACTTTGAATGTCACATACGATGACGGTTGTTGAATATAACCGTCTTAGAATCCCACATACGAAGACTGTTTTATTCTAGAACCGTCTTAGAATATCACATACGAAGACGGTTATATGCTCGAACCGTCTTAGAATGTAACATTCAAAGACGGTTATATTGAACAACCATCTTTGAATTCCACATTCCGAGACGGTTCTACCCTATAACACTCTTTAAATGTCACATTGAAATACAGTTATAGGCTAGAACCGTCTTTGAATGTGACATTCTAAGACGGTTTTTTGCTCATTACCGTCTTAGAAGTTGTTTCTGATTTATGTTAGATTGTAACCATCCTAAGACGGCTTTACATTTGAAAACCGTCTTAGAAGCTAGTTTTCCTAAATTTTTCAATTTTTTAATGATTAATCAAAATAACCAGAAATTGCATGTCATATAAACCTTACAATAATATAACACATAAATAGTCATCATTCCACTGCTAAGTATTAGACATTCAAACATATTTGTAGCAATGATTCTTACAATTAAAACTAACAATAAAAAAAGGTCGTTAACGTGATGAAATATATTCTCACACTATATATTTGGAGACCACACATCAAGAAAATAAAACTTAACTCATTTAGGATTTGGTGCCTAATTCAAGTTACTAGCGGAAACTTATTTTTGGGGGTGTTGTGTAATTAATACTTGTAATAAGAAGTGGCAAAATAACAGCTTTCTATGATGAAGGTCAGTGAACATGTTCCCTCATGCCAACATTTATACCCATAAATGAGCCTTACAAACAATAAGTCAATTCCAACGTTACAAAGGGACAATTGTCTCATCTTATGAGTCTCCTTGACAAGCCAAATGATGCATCAATCCAAATAGTGCACCATACCACATGGGGAATCTAGATGGAGAAAGCTCATTGACAGCAGCAAATGATCTCTTGGCACATGAGAACCATTGAACCCTTTACAAAGAAACAACAAAGCAATAAGCACCTCAAATTTTTTTGATTAATAAATTCAGCATGAATTCAAGAAATACCAACCTCTTTGCCATGAATTTAACAATGACCACACTACCTACAGTTTTAAGTGAGCTGACAGAAAACAACACACTTGACACTATAAATCATTTAAACTTCTGTTTATTCTTAAAATGGGATCCAAATATTGTAGAGAGATTAGGCAGCCTTGCTGCATTTTCAGATCACTTATCATTGTTTTGTGTCTTCTGTTTTTATATTATTTTAAGAATACATTATCCTTATCATGATTTACTCTTTTATTTTCAATGAAACCTTATTTTCTATAGATAACCAAAAAGAAAGATAGAAAATAAATTAAAGAGAAAAAAGTCATGTTCGTAGACATCAATGACTCAAAGTTGACATCAATGGATTCTTCAGAGGTTCCAAAGGCATTATTTGGATTGGCAACCTCTTCTGATGATTGGGTGGGGTTTGGTTTTTCTCCCTATGTTCCTGGATTCATGAAAACCTAGGTTAAGTATGTTTCTATTCACTAATTTTTAGTATACAGTACAAAAACTACATATTATGAAAATCACAAACTTGAATTGATTGTTCTACATTTGTGCCTTCTTCAAGTAAAGCATCTTCCACATTAAATAAAATAAGCATTAAGAATTAATATGATCATATTCCACAGATTCTTATATTGAAACAAAAAAAAAACTTCGAAAACTTAGATAAATACAAAAATGATTACTCAACATGAAAAGATACAGAAAACAATGAGAACACCCACAAAATAACCAAGAGGGGGGTGAATTAGTTAAAACAGAGTCTTTAAAAAATCTTTAAAACAAGCAGCAGATTTAGGATCTTTATCACAATAAGAATGCTTCAATCAATCAAACCACTTAGTTCAAGAATACAATTACTTCACTTGTTGAGTAATAAAAGATTTCACCAAAAGAATCACAGATTAAGATAGCCAGAAGAGATTAATAGAAAATAATCAACACAAGAACTTATACTGGTTCACCTCTCAACAAGAGAAGCTACATCCAGTTTCTTCCAACCAAACCTTGGTTAGAGTTACACTAAATCAAACTCTGTTCTTTACAAGCTTTTACAACTAATCACCTTTATTAACCCTAGATAAAGAAACAGAAATCTAAACCTTATAAACTTCTAATGACCAAGAACTAGAGAACACTACTCTGTTCTTCCCTCTAGAGAACCCTACTCTAGAAAAAGCTTTAAAGAACCTCTATGATCTAAGAACTTACAAGAAATTAAAGTAAACAATTAAATCACTACAAGAGCTTAAAAGAGATACAACCTCATGTCCTCAAAAGATGAATGAATGATTTTTACCAGACAAATTCAGGTTGAATGTAAGCAATTCTTGGAATCAGCTCTCTTTGAAAAACTCTTGACAAATCTTGTTCAAACCAACATGATCAATGATGCATGAGTTCTGGGTTTTGAAGCAAGATCAATGTAACTCGGAATCTCTTTTCTAAAACTGTGAGAGCTTTTGTAATTAATGGGTATTTCGCAAAATCAAGTTCTTTTCAAAACAAAAGACTCAACAACTTTTTATAGAAAACATTTGTAACTGAATGTAATCGATTAAATCGCCAAAGTAATCGATTAAATCGTCATATGTAATCGATTAAATACAAACTTAATCGATTAAAATGTTCTTTAGCTTTCTGGAAAAGATTTACAAACAATGTAATCGATTAAATCGAGCTTGTAATCGATTAAAACAGTCATGCTTAGTTTTTGAAACAAGCCTATGTAATCGATTACGATTGAGTGGTAATCGATTAAGGTAGTCATGCATATTTAGAAATGAACTTGTGTAATCAATTACAGTAGAGAGGTAACCAATTAAGACAAATAGTTATGATTTTCATTTTGTGTTATTTAATCGATTACGATTAGTTTGTAATCAATTATAATGTTCTACATGGCTTTTTCAGAATTAAACAGAAGTTGGTAATCGATTATATCCTTGTGTAGTCGATTAAAACAGTCTAATGTGAATTTTTCAAAAAAACCTAACCATGAGAAATCAATTGTAAACATGAAAACCTTTGCTTTAATAAAATCATGTATGCATGTTAATGATCATGTTCATGCAATGCAAGGATCATAAGATTGGCTTCTCAAACACTTAACAAATTACAAATGCCTTGACATGTGAAAAGCTAAAATCTTTCTTCTAAGACATAGGCTTCATCCTTGACTTGATCTTCTTCCTGCTCCCCCTATATCCAACATATACTTCATTAGAGGAAAACAACTTAGAGCAGTACTTCACAAAGAACACACCAAAGAAGCTACTACAGGATCATGGCACTGACAATAAATTCTACATATCACAACATTTAACCGAAGCTGATTTTCGCAATGGTTGATAGATTCCACCGAGCAACATCAACTGCCAAAATCCCTTTTCAACACATTCATCCACAAAGCAAACATGTTAATTTCAATTTTCAATGATAAACACTGATTGGTGTTGGAGGATATTATCATAACTCCGCCTATGCTTCATATCTAGTCCCAATCTCAGGTTAAGGAGAAGGGTTGTGTAGGCCCTCGGCCGCCTACTCAAAACCAGCCACTATATCAAACATGTGTGATCCATGTAGCCAATCTCACCTAGTGGGATAAGGCTTTGTTGTTGTTGGAAATATTACAACTAGCCAACCTCACACTTGTTAGCCCAAATCAAGAGAAAGGAGTATAATTGAAATGCTCAAAGGGGAAAATTGGGCAAAATTGAAACCACACGGATGCAATTCATTGTTCTCTGTTTATAAGACAGAACAAAACATCAATTGCAAATAAGGAAAAGCTAATTGGAGATATCAAAAGTGAAATAAACAAGGAAATCAAAGTGAAAAACATAGCGAAGTTACTCATGATGGAACCATGGCAGGAAATTTACTAATGATAACACCATGGATATTTTCAATTCTTCTCTTTCTCGATTTGGCAAAACCAATTCAAAAATCAGGAGTGAAATAGAAAAAATGTTGATTTTCACAAATCAGCACAAATGAATGATTTATTGTCGCAAAGATGCAAAGAAGGAAATATTAGGTTTGTAAAGCATGAAGTTAACAAGGTTATCAAATCTGGAAACTATAAGCACAGATAAGAGACTAGGGCTAAATCCACATTGCAATCTCAGAGAACCTAATAGTGTCAGACTAACCAAACAACTGAAGAACAAATCCAAATGCCTATCTCACAAAAAATCAAATAATTGCTTCTTTTTCTCCTTCCTTTTTCAAAACTTCTTTTGTTTCAAACACAAAATAAACCAATCCAAACAAAAAATCAAGGTTCAACAAGTGAAAAACAACAATTGAACCACTAAATGGGGATTGAAAATTTGGCATAAACCATCCACTAACTCCCCAGAAAACTAGCCCCAAAAAAACCCTATTAAACACTGAACTCCTTGTGAAAAAATGAACACCACGAAAAAACCTTACAAACTACAACACAAGCCAAAAATGAAATTAACGAAATCTTCAATGGCTGAGCCAAACCAACACTAACCCATTAATTCTTTTCACATTTCAAATAAACGGTCACACTCAAAATAAAAAATTTTCAAACCCCAAAATCTCATCTTATCAAAATCTTTCAATTGTGCATCTATGTTTGTACGAGACTTCCTTGAAAAGTTGGGGGGAGAGAGAGTGTAGAGAGAGAGAACGGGGTGTGAAATGTGGTTTGAGAGTGTGGTTGATTATGCGTTTTGTTGTTGATCTGGTGAAGCAAGTAGGAGTGCCACATCAGAAGCTACCTACAATTTGAGCCATAACCTTCTTTGTTTCCTTAAAATGATCTTTATCTTTCTTCTTTTTGGTTCTATTTTTCTGTTTTGTTTCTTTGTTTGTGTAAGCAAATGTACCAAAAAACTTTTGGGTGTCTATCTATCTATGTGCCAAATGGTAATTTCAACTAGCACATTGTATCGTAAGTAGACCACACATCAATGGCCATTTCAAGCAAGCTAACACATCCACAGGAAAACCTACCTTTTCCAGTAGCCTTGATGCAAGTTTATGCAAAACCTTCTTGTCAAGTACATGACCTCCAACTTTATGAGCTTTTTCACAAGCTCTGAATAGAAATGAGATGATATACGGAGAACGCATAGATGGAAGAGATAATTTCATATCTGATTGGTTCTCATCGGGTTGATCTTGCTTAACAATGACATCCTCCCAGCCTATTCAGACAAGCAAAAATTTAACAACCTTCAACATTACAGGCTATAAGTTGGTCAACAAATCACAAATAGAAGGTCCCCTGAAAGAAATAACAAGTTAACAACAATATCAAACAAAGAAAATGCTTCAGGTTAGGGGCATCTACTATCCTTTCAAAAAGGAAAACAGAAGTTAAGCTGGTTCTATATTTTAAGGCCACAAGTTTTCATTTGGAATATGACCAACAGTTGATAGAATTTGTGTCCGCGGTTGAGAGAATGAAGCTCCAAGTGTTTCTAGAAGTCTTAACATACTGTGAAAGTGCAAAGCTGTAACAACCTGAAATTTTGATAACTTAAAATATATGTGTGGTGTATTATTTGTATAATTCGATTACTTTATTAATTAGGATTAGTTGAAATGTTATGTGAATTATCCATATGCAATTTCTTGGTTTAGAGGTCAAGTTATGTGGAGTTTGTTTGAGCCACATTGAATCGTGTGATTCTAAGTTTGACCCGAAAACTTCTTTTAGTAAAATCATTATTCTAAATTGGTTAACCGTTGGATCACTGTTGCGAATAAAAGGTACGGTAAGTGCACCAATCGTTTTCAAGCAATAAAGTTAGGTAAGTGAGTATCGTTCTCCACAGGGATTGGGGTAATTCCACAGTAATGCTAACGAATGTGATTGAAATTAAAACGGAAAATTATGCAAGAAAGGTTTGAGTGTTTGGTTGTTTGAGTGCAAAACAGAAATTAAATAAATGCAGTAAATAAAATTGAGAAGTTACCAATGGAAAGATAATTGTGGTCAGGCGCAATCCCCTCAGATTCCTACTCTTTCACTTGACTGATTATTTAACGTTAATCTACACAAATGATAAATCTCTCCTAGATTCGTAAATCCTAGATAACTAGCGATTTTAGTCTTTAATTCGATCGAGAACCCTAAGCCTTTAGCGATTCTGTCAAACTAAGCATTTAGAGAATATATCATAAGAGGTTCTTGTTATAATTGTTCAGAGAATAAGTCTTCTCTAAATTAGCTAATCCCTAATTCCTTAGTGAATTAACCCTTTAACCTGAATCAAAAACCTAATTCCTTAGTGAAGTCTATCAAGTTAAGCATTCAAAAGAACATATCATAGGCTCTGCAGCCACGCATCCCTATTCCTAGGTGATGAACAACTGTTATTCTAAACGATTCCGAAATTAGAACCCCAACGTTCCCATTGCGAATCCTAACCCTATGTACTTAATTGAAGTGATCAATTCCAAATAAGAATAGAAATATGCATAGAATAGAATAAAATAATTAAAACGTATCATTCAATACCAGTCAAATTACAGAGGAGTTCTCATCGGTTCATAGCCTTCCCACAATACGAGGTTTAACCAGCCATAGGCCTCAAGAACATCAAAGTTGTTGTATGATTCATTGTTGTGCAGAGATTCTAACTTTGATTCTTGATTTCTAAGGTTTTACAATGTTGGAATGTGAAGGTTTTATGCTAAAGAATGATAAAAAGGATCCCCCTAGGTCTGTTCAAAAGCTTAATATTTATAGATAGGTTTAATTACAGAAATCAAGCCTAGAACCTGTGCCAAATTCGAAATAAATCTTTTAAATCAGGTAACAAAATCAACATGGCGCGATCCGCAAGCGATCCCATGCTAACCGCGGATTGTTTGAAAGTCTGGCGTTGATCGCGTGACACTCCACGCTAGCTGCGTGGAGTGTTCGAGTCATTAGCTGTTTCTGGTCTTCTGTGGCGTTGATGGCGCAGTTCTGGCACTGATGGCGCCATGCTTTCGACCTTTCCACGCTAACCGTGCAGATTCTCACGCTGATCACGTGAGATCTTCGAGACTATGGCCTTCAATCCTGCACCTGGCGCGATCCGAGCGGGACTTGAAACCTTGTTTTCTTCTTTTTCTTTGCTTTGAACTCCTCTTTTTGGCCTGAGAATACTCAAATGGTATTGAATTGAATTAAAAACAATAAAGTAATAAACTTAACTAATGCTAATTTATTTTCCTAATTATTTAACTAAAATATAACCTAAAACTAACCTAAAACTAAGATGTGTTTGCAACACATCAATCACCTTCAAATTTAAAGATAGATTCCAAACTCATATATGTAACTTTTGATCGTTGGGATTGTCAAAATAATGTCTGGAATGTGAGAAATTAATTTTTTCATAGAAGCAGAAATTCTAGAATCTGGTCAGCTCTCCTAACAGGCACTTTTGCTCGCTGGGCGAGTGAAGGCGATGTTAAATACGTCCAACTGCGTCCAAGCTTGAAAACAATGGATTCTTCTCCCCCAAAACAGCCACCAAACCTTCTTCCCCTCCTCCTCCACATCTCATAGCCACCGAAGATCACCACGAGGCACCACCGCTTGCTGTTGGACCACCGTACGGAGAGGAACACTTTAATCGGAGCAGAATCTTTCGAAACTCTTCTCGAAGTTTTGATAGAGAACAGAGCCTTCAATCCTCCTTTCTTGGTTTCTTTGAGGTAACATTGGTTTCCTTTGTCTTCTTCTAGCTATTTTAAGCTTCTCTTAATGTCTCTTATGTTTTGGGTACCGTTATTGGCTGTTTCTATACTTCCTTTGAAAACCCTTTGAAAATGAGATGTTGTAAAAGTATCTTTTTTATGAAAATAATGTTATTTTTGTGATCCTTGGTGACCTTGGTGTGATCGGAATTTCAAAATGATGTCTTTTGATGTGGATTCCCAGAATATCATTTTAGCATCTTTTTAAATTTCAGTAGGTATTTGACCCTGAATGCTAACATTAGCTTTGTTTTTGAAATCTATACTAAATTATCTTCAATTTGGTATATAGAGCTCCGTGTTTGGGCCAAAGCACATGAACTTGAAAGATCCCAAAACGACGTTTCAAGGAGCTAACAGAGAGATATAGATAGGTAAGGGAAGTTAATTACTTGGTTACAGTTTTGATACCATAGTTGGGGGCCAGGGAGTCCAACTATGAAGATAACTGCCTGTCCTTGTTGTGTGCTGGTTTTCAAGAAAAACTTCGTTTTTAACTAATGGGATGCAATGTATTTATGATTGATGTGTATTTGTTTCTGTGTGTGCTCGTTTTCAAGAAAAATTGTGTTTTTAATTAATGGGATGTGATGAATTGGCTTGTTGATGGATAAACTATGAATAATATTGTTGTTGTAATGATTGGATTTTTGAGAAAAGTCTTAATTACAGAGGAGACTCTGCCCAAAATTTTATAATATGCTTTCCTATTTAATTCTTTATTAAATTTTTAAATGAGCATAAGAGTGTGTTTTCTATATTGTAGTCCTCCTCTTTAATTTAGAATTTTCTTAAAATACCAGTCTCATGATAATATGGATTGTGGATGAATGAGATGATATTTGGTGTGGTTAATAATGTTGAAATCATTGGTGATTTTTTAATGAAATAATGTTCAAATGAGATATATGATTATTGGGTTAATGATGTTGGAAATGAGACGATTTTAATATGTATGATGATGAAATTAGATTATGTGATATGGATATATATATATATATATATATATATTGACACCCATGGGGGTGCATGACTGGTTATCCTTGCGATGAAGGATGTGTTCCTAGTCGGATTATGCATTGATGGTGTCCACGGTTGTCATTGTGTGATATGAATATACATGGATACCCATGGGGGGTGTATGACTGGTTACCCTTGCGAGAAAGGATGTGTTCCTAGCCAGGTCATACATTGATGGTGTCTATGGTTATATGTTGTGTATGTACACGTGAGATGCAGTAATCGGTTGGTTACCCTTGCAAGGAAGGATGTGTTCCCAGCCACGGTCAGTGCATCGGTGAGCTCATATTGGGTTGTTATGTATGTACATGGGGGTGTATGACGGGTTACCCTTGCGAGGAAGAATGTGTTCCTAGTCGGGTCATACATTGATGATGTTCATGTTTCATATTTCATTTGCATTGATGGAAATATGATGGTGGTAGTAGGGTACGAAGGTACTAAGGGGGCATCTTGTTTGGAACTCCCTTGTGACTCAGGGCTATTCACCATGGGGGGAGCGGCATGTACCCAACAGAGTGACCTTGATGATCTATTGCATCATTTTCCTGAGAGAGGCTATTTCCATGAGGATGGTACCACATTGCATGCTGATAGATAAGTCAGGTGCATGTATCATTCTATGCATGATTGTTTGAGTTGTGAAATGCATTGGGTGATTGGTTTTTTGAGTATGTATTGGAATCATAGATTTTTTGTTAATGATTGTAGTGGGTAATGTTGTTTCCTTCTTAATTGTTGCTATCTGAAGTTTGTTGGTTTCATATAATAAACTCAGCCTCGCGTTTGTTGTCTCGTGTGGTTGGTACTTGTGATGATCGTGAACCTTTGTTCGTGTGAGCAGATGAGCAGCCTTAGGTGACTCTGAAGGGAGATTATTTTTGGTTGGAGTCGCCAAGTCGACGTGATGATGTTGGGTTTCTTTTTGCGAAAGAGTTGTGTTTTGTTAATTAGCTCTTTCTTAGTTAGTTCTTCGACTTTTTGTTAGATATGTAATTTCAGTTCTATTACATGTAAAACTAAATGAAGTTTTAACATGTGTATGACATGTACTAATTTAATATATATATATATATATGATTAATTATGGAATTGTAATATGTGTATGATTAATTATGGGAGGGGTCTTGTTCTGTTTGGTCCCCCAATATGTACAAATTCCTCTTATGATTGCAAAGACTCTGCCTGGTCTTTAATCTCTCGTATCCTTTCAATGCTAGGGAACTGGTAAAACAATGATAGGAAAAGCCATAGCAGGGGAGGCAAAGGCAACCTTCTTTTACATATGGGCAAGTTCATTGACTAGCAAGTGGGTAAGTTTGATACGCTTATGATTTAGCTGTCTATTTTGAAAGTTTGCTAATATATTTTTGTGGAAGTTAAATATCCTGTGAATGTGAAGTTTATCAAAACATAGATTAGATGTTTTTCTGCGATTTTATTTAGGTCGTGTAAATAATCCCAAAAACTACTGCAATGTTTCTTACTGCTCTCAAATGGTTCCCCTCTCTGCTATGATAATTATAGATTGGTGAAGGTGAAAAGCTTGTAAGAGCCCTTTTTGGAGTTGCCAGTTGTCGTCAGCCAGAAGTAATTTTTGTTGATGAAATAGATTCTCTCCTGTCTCAGGTATGCTATGTTATATGTTGGAGGTAAGGAGGTTTGAGAGAGAAGGGTTTGATGTTGGGTGCTTGAAGTATTACACCAAGAGGCATCAGAATTTGGAATGATCAACGGTGTTACCTCCAGCTTAGGGAAAACCCTAGTAATATAATAGGCTATTGGGCTCTAGCCCATATGGACCCATATAACCATACAATAACCTATTGGGCTTGTATGTGAACATATTAATATTTAATATATATATATATATATTAAATATCTTCAACAATCTCCTCCTATGTTCACCATACAGCACAATCCAATAAGGTAGTCAGTGTAATGTTCAAACAAAACATGAATCATCCACATCCAGTCCAAGACAATCAACTCGGATCAATCAATGAGTTTTAATTAGAAAACATTAAACTCACACAACATTTGCAATCAAACTAAGTGAATCATCATTCTCATGAATTTATTCTGAGATCAATATAACAATATAAATACCAAGAGTTTTAGATTAATCTAATTTCACCAGAATCTCAAGATCTCAAAATCAGTTCACAACCAACATATGCATAACAATCAAGTATAAGTAGGCCAGTCAAAATAGTCTAAGGCCTTACAAATATAAGAAATAAGCATAATAATCATAATGTTCACTAAATAGAAATAGCAAAATGTAAGTCTCAAGTAAATGGACTCCAACATAATGGGCAGTAGCAGGTGAACTGTCAAGTTTCCTACAACTCTAAATGATAGATTCATATATCAAGTTGGTCGTCCTCTTCAGGATCCCACTCAGTAAGCTCTCATCCATCTTTGCCATCCCCTGTAGAATGTCAAATATGAATTTCATATTATCATGAATTCAATCATTTGAATAAAGTACTAAAGATGTCTAGTTCTATTGAAAGAACTTAGCATCATATCATCAAGCAAAGAAGAACATATATCAATGTCATAAAGCATTATAGTATCATGTTCATAAGCATCAAGCCAGTTTCATAAATTATGAACAAAGCCTAAATAGTTTAAGTTATAAAGAGCCATCAACCTAAGTTTATTTGTAAGAGAATAACGATTGTCTCATTTCACATAATAAGACTAAT
>PYAF01005446.1:96306-106732 GCA_007407185.1 Glycine tomentella
ATTTCTTTGTTTATGAATAAAGAGTTCAATTCTTAATAACATTCAACTAACAAAATAATTAAAATTATTTATTTTAAAAAATAAAAGGACTAAATGTCTTCATTTAGAAATAAGAAGATCAAATTAGTTGATTTAAAATTATAAGAGAATCAAAATTATAATTTAACCTTTTTTTAACATTTACACTATTTTTCCTTCATAAGAATTTGATGTAATATTTTTCTAAGGATGTGTCGATAAATATTTATAAAAATCTAAAGGGTTAATATATGTATAAAAGGATGTCAGTGTATTTTTTTAATAATTAAGAGGATTAATATAAGAATAGATAAAAACAATATTTATATAATTTCAAAAAACTTCAGTCATTGTTAATATAATTTACTTTTGCCTCTATACCATTGCATTTCTCTATATCTCTATCTATAGATGCAATTAAGTCTCTAATTTTGATTCCCGCCTAAACTCCTAACACCCTTTCCCTTACTTATTTTACTTTTCGCTTTTTTCAATCAAATGTTAAGAGTATGTTTGATTAGTGTGTTTGGAAACATATTATAAATTACTAAATGTGGATCTCCAATGCAACTGATAATTGTTTTTGTTTTGATGTGATTTTGTTCTAAACGTAGATCTTGCATGTAGAACTAAACACACACTAAAAATTGTAAAAGTATGTTTGTGAATTTCAATATAAAATTGTACTTCCAATGTTTAAAATGAGAAGGAAAAATTTATTGTTTTGAAAGAAAATATTTTTTTTAACTATTTTAACTTTAATGTAAATATATATTAAATGCATGTTAATTTGATATTAGAGAATTGATTTTGAGTTTAGACTTAATTTTAGATATGTTGTTATATATTTAATTTCGTGTTAAAGAATAATTCAAGATTAATTATAAGTTGAAATAATTTGGAATAACTTTTATATTGAATCCAAAATTTTATAATGAGTTTTACTCTAACTTAATTTTATAATAAAACTTTTTCAAACATATATCATATTATTTCAAAATTAATTTTAATTAAAATTAAAATTAATTTTACAAAATTAATTTTATCAGCTTCCATTTAAACACACATTTAAAAAATGTCAGTTGATGAATAATTTATTTCTCAAGTAAAGACAAACGGAGGAAGAGTTCTGGAACCTGAGCAATTCCATATTAAATTCATTTTGAGTTTCATTGCATTTCTTATATGTTATTAAATGAGGAGCGAACTCCATATTCATATTAGGGGTTTGGCTTTTAACATGTAGCGGTTAATTTGATGTGATTTAAAAATATGCCACATCATATATATATTATGTATAATTTAATTATGAAATATCACATGCATTATATAATTATATCATTCAATTAAATTTAAATCTTTTTAATTTAAATTTAAGAATTTTATAACAAATTTATAATTTAATCTTTTATTAAAAGATTATTTTATTTTTAATTTTTCAAATTCAATTCCTGATTTTTTTAATTTTGAATGTTAGCCTTTGTAAGTTCATCTTCTTCCTCCTCTTTTCGTTCTTCATATACTTTTTTATTTATTTATAAAATTTAAATTTAAAATGATATTTATTTTTTATAAGATTCAATAATGTTTTTTATATTAAATATTTCTTAACTAGAAATATCTCTCATTAAAAGAAGAAAAAGAATATATCTCTTATTGTTTTATTTTTCTGTTAATTATTTTATTAATCTAGTTATTTTCTTTGCTTCTTTTTATGCTTGTGGTACTTCATTTGTAAAACTTTAAAGGAAAATTTATGTCTACTAATATATTTTTGACACTTATATGAACTATCAATTAAGTTTTTTTTTTTTTTCAAAATAAAAGTATTGATTCCGCTTTCATTTGCTACTAGTATGGTACCTGTGCCTACGCACGGGTGAAGAGTGTGTTGTTTGAGTTTAATAATAAAATCTATTAAATAATGGAGATTTATGTAAATAATGATTGAAAATGTTAATAATTTTTTTTAAAAGGAGCTCCAAAGAATGTGATGTGATGATTGGTCATGATGTTAGAATTGAAAGTTGTTGATAAGAAAATATATATTGGAATGATAGCATAAAGTTATTTTTATATGTAGTTTAGTATGGTCCTCACATGAAGTTGGGAAGTTTTTTTGTGCAAGCTTGAACATTGGTTATTTCAATTTCTCTCATGACACCTATAATCATCATCAGGAAATGCATAACGTTGGTATACTCTATGCCATCATGCTTGATACATAAGCTTGTCAAACCTAAACTCAAAAAACATGATAAATGAGATCATTTTGTTAATAGAGTAAGAAGTATATAGATGAAGTGATCCCAAAGCAAGAAAATTATGTAGTAATCATAATATAAGGGAATTTGTGTACCATAAGTTAAAAAACTTGCCATGTATTTTATAATTAGTTGAAAAAGAATTTACTATATATGCAATTTGCGTAGGTTGGTGAATTTGTTGGTAGCATAACTTTGACCAAAAAAGGTAGGACTCCTAAATGACATCATTTGTTGCTAGGCAGAATATATATTACGTTGAAAAATAAATTTAAAAATTAATTCTTACAATGAATAAAGTAGATAGCATTTAGATAAATTAACCTTAAAAGTAGGTTGAATTTGTTGGTAGCATAACTTTGACCAAAAAAAGGTAGGACTTCAAAATGACACCATTTGCTGGTAGACAAATATATATTGCATTGATAAATGGGAAAAAATTTAATTCACACACTGAATAGAGTAGATAGCATTTAGATAAACTTACCTTAAAAGTATGAGTAGTGTTGTGGTAGTCAAAATATAAGGGAATTTATGTACAATGAAGTTAAAAAAGCTGTAATGTAATTGAAGTTAAGAAAACATGCAGTGTAGATAGATTACGTTTTTTGTTAGATATTATAAGAAAAACAATACCTATTATAAGTTCTGGAACACTTTCGTGAAAACTACATTAGTTGTTGTACTCAAGGGCTTTTTATCTTTATCGTGTATTATTACTTTTAGTCCATTTTTGATTTGCACCCTAGAAAGTGCAATATACAGCTGACCATGACTAAATACTAATTTAGGGAGATATAGCCCAACACTTGCTAATGATTGTCCTTGTGATTTATTTATGGTCATTGTGTAAGAGAAAATTATCGGGAATTGCCTTCTTATGAGTTTGAAAGGCCAAGTTGATTGTGATGGAGACATTGACATTCTAGGAATGTACACTTTGTTGCCTTGGCCTTTGCCTGACATGATTTTAGCTTCAATTATATGGTTGGCTAACCTTGTGATAATTAGTCTAGTACCATTACATTGGCCTTCATTTTGATGTAAGTTTCTTAACAACATTATTGGTGAGCCAACCTTAACCTTGATTTTATGATTTGGAAAACCAGAGGCTGATAAAGAGTTTAGAATTTCCATAGTTATTATGCTAAACCCTTCACTTTCTATTGTTTCAGATTTTTCAATTGAATATGAGCTTATGTATTGTTAGACTATTGGCAAGCGTACCAATGTTGTTGCAGGTTACAAAAATTTATAAGAGATCGTCTCCATATGGACTTGAGCTACTCAGTTCTCCCAGATGAAAGTAATTAGTTCAATAGTTATGTACAACAAATATGGTTGAAATTCATGGTTTTATGGAAATAATGAATTTAGTGTGTTGAAATTACGGAAAATTACGAAAACAAGTAAAATGAATTCAATTAATTTAAGAGAACGTAGGATTGAGTTTCATCGTTCATACCTCAGCATCCATTTAATATTAACACATATGAATAATTTTCTAACATTACTAATGCACACATTAATTCACCCCAAATCGATCCCTCGCATTCGAGAATCCTAAGGATATTTACCGAATATTGATCTCTCGCATATGAAGTAAATAACCCAGCATTACAATCATAATCTCGTGCTATTTGCAATCAAAACGTTATGTTCTATTCCTAGCAATGTAACGTAAAGAGTAAAATCATTTAGTTCAAATCCTACTAGCACTTTCTAGTATAGCTTATAATCCAATTTCATGAAACTAGTGATCAAGTATAATCAAGCATTAAGAACAGAATGAAATTACCAATAATGAGTAGAAAAGATTCATACATATATCAAGTATCAAAAGAGATACATAAGGGTATGAAGATTACATCCAATCCTTTGGAGAAACTAACTGATCATTGGTGTAGATCAAGAAATCAACAGAAGACATGATAAAGGAGGTTAGCCTCGGCCCGTATCTGCAGAGTTTCCACTCCTTTTCTCTATTCTCTCACCTCTCTCTATGTCTCCATGGTGTTTCTCATGTTCCTCCCTCTCAAAAGTATGATTTTCACCTTCCTTTGCATGGCCTTTTATAGAAAAAGATGAGCAGCTTAGGCCAATTCGCCTAGGCGAGTTATTTACCCATGTTTCACTCGCTTGGGCGAGTTATAACTTAGTGGTCAGGAAAGGTCAATTCGCCCAGGCAAGTTTTTTACACATGATCTACTCGCCTGGCGAGTTAATGCTTAATGGTGCAGAAACTTCATGAGCCTAAGCAAGCCTCGATGAATTTAACTCCCAGAAAAAGCTTCTTTTGACCTTTTTGTTGAATTTAAAGGAAGTTGCAAGGAGATTGAACCAAGGTTGAAGACTTGATTTTATTTTAGCTTTTTACATGCCCAATCACTTGAAGGCATTTGTAATTTGTCTAAGTGGTTCAAGTTAAATGCCTTGTGATCTTTCATTAGCATGTGCATTCTCATGATCATGCATTCATGTTTTTAAAATCTCAAAGAAATCAAATGGTTTTACAAAATGATAAGTACTCAAGGCTTAGTTGTTTAAAAAGAAAGTCTTACTGATTTAATCGATTACACAAGAAGTTTAATCGATTAAAGACATTCAAACTTTTCTGAAAAAGCCTTGAAGAACAGTTTAATCGATTACATGCTCATTTTAATCGATTAAATAGTGTTAAAAGAAAACCTTGCTTTGCTGACTTAATCGATTACCATTTCTTGTAATCAATTATATAGTCTATTTCGTTCTGTGTTAATCGATTACCATGAATCGTAATCGATTACATAAGTGTCTTCAACTTTCATGGCTTGCTGCTTTAATCGATTACAGTACGGTTTAATCGGTTATTTTGTTCATGAAACCATTTCCAGAAAGGTGATGAACAGTTTAATCGATTATTTAGTCAATTTAATCGATTACATAGGAAAATTTAATTGATTACACCAACGGATTAATCGATTACTGATAGTTAATTCTATTTTTTTTATAAAGCTTAGTGAGTTTTTTTCTTATAAATAGACATTGAGCGATTTACTCACTACAAGAGTGAATTACCCAAAAGTTTCTGAGCTTTCATAAGTGCCCAAATTCGTATTTTACTCTGAGTTCAAACATCATCTTGTGTGATCAAGATTTCTAAGTTTTTCTTTGAAGATGTTTTAGAAAAAGAAGGTTTTCAAGATTGTGATTTTGAGATTTTGTTTCTTACAACCTGGAGAATGTGGTAACATCATGTCATTCATTCATACATGAAAGATATCAGGTTGTGTTTATCTTGAACCTATCTTTTTAATTATTCTAAACAATTTCTGCTGTATTGAAATATATCATTGTGTTTCTTTTTAAGCATGCAGGAGTAGGGTTCTCTAGTGGTTGAGATTCTGAGTAGGGTTCTCAGTATCTTGTTGACTTGTATTCTATTAGGGTTTTAGAATCTGTATCTTTGTCTAGTGTTAATAAAGAGGTCACTTGTAAACTACTTGTAAAAGATTCTTTAACATAGTAATTACTCTAACTTAGTGTTGGTTGGAAGCAACTGGATGTAGCCTCCATGGTTGAGAGGTGAACCGGTATAAATTGGTGTGTTCTTTATTCTGATTCTGTTCATTTCTCATTGATTGGATTTGGGTGATTAAGAAATTATCAACAAGATTTACTTTCAGACATTACTTGAATTCCAATGGTGATTTTGGTTGAAAGAAAGATTTTGTATTTCGAAGGTTTTTAAGTGATACGATCCATCTTACATATTCCGCAAATTGTTTTGAATAAAATTTTAAATCCTTGATATAAACCAATTCACCCCCCTCTTTGTTTGTTTGATTAGCGTTCATTGTATTTTAACTTTTTTCCCTTTCTTCTTGTCTTGGTTGTTTCGAATGTCGCAGATACACTTGATACCTATCGAAACATTGAAATTGAGTGGGCTAATCTTCCAAATTGTAAATAACAACATTTATATATGTACCAACTATAAAAACAACTAGGATTTGAGCAAATTTATAAGCAAATTTATAAGCAAATTCTTTGAAATCAAAAGATAAGTGTCATCATTATAATACTGAAATTAACTAAAATATGACACTTATCAGGTATTCTTTCTCTTCACCTAAAAGAATAAAAAAAGAAGAAAAGAAGAATAGGGAAAATTTGAAAAATAATATAGGCAAAATTAAAATGAATAATAACAATAAAGTTGAATTTCTTGAATTATAATGCTTAGTATGGCAATGGGAAAGTAAGTGAATATACCTGGAATCAAAGATAATACATATTCATTGACGTGGTTGACAGTTTCGTTAGTTGATGCTAAAATAGCCCTGGATTGTAGAAACTCTGAATCCTTGTAATATTGTTTTTGATTAGGGTATGTTGATTTAAGTATGGCATCAATTGGATCAGTGTAATTCAGGATAAACAATTATTTTGGTATCTCTATTGAACTATATCCATCATATGGCTGATCTAAAGACCCATCTCTAATTTCAAGGATCAATTTTGCAATGTTTGTAATTTCAATTGCATGTGTAGTGTCTAAGTTTGGCTACGAGTTCAAATTCTTAGTAAGCTTGAAGACATGGCAGTGACTCCATAGGTAAGATGAGTTTATAGTTGCATGTACTATGTCTGAATGGGTTCCCCTTGGAATTACAGGTAAAATTTGCCTAAAGTCTCCACCAAAAACAACTACTTTCCCTCCAAAAATAGTGTTACTTGATAAGTGCCACATTTCAGTTAATTCCATGTTTAAAATATTGGCACTTATCTTTTGATTTCTTTCATTTGGCTGGAAAATTCCCTAAAACCTAGTTAAAAAGCACCTTATACTCATGTTTGATGTATTTCGGAAAACTAATTCAATCATGCTTTGTATTTGAATAGATTTCGTGGAATTCTAAGGCTTCCGGAAAAACAAAGAAAGCAAGGAAGGTGCACATATCAAACATAGGAAGTTCTAAAAGCATTCAAGGCCCAAAAATCACAAAAGCCCAAAGAAACCTTCATGGTTAAGTCTTCAGTCGCCCAGGCCACTCCAAGTTCCAAGAAACCGCCCTTAACTCGCCCAGGCGAGTGGAATTAGGCCATTTTAGGCGCCTGGGCGAGTGGTGTGAAGCAGGTGGCCAAAAACTATAAAAAAGGTCGGCCATAAGAAGGAATGCATCATTCTTTCACTCATTTTCTCTCCTAAGCACTTGCTTGTTCTTGTTTCTTTGTTTTCTTAGTTCCTAAGTGAGTGTAGGACTTAGGAAAGTGAGATTGAGTGACTTGTGCAAGGAGACTCTGTCGAAGAGAGGGTCGATGACGAGCTTAGTCGGTGATTCTCTCGAGGAGGTTTTGCCCATGTTCGCTTAAACTTCCCTAAGGATTGGACGTACTCTTCTTATCCCTATGCTCTTTTAATTATTTATGCATCATTCTACTTCTTGTTGGTAATTTCATTCTACGCTTAATGCTTGATTCTACTTGATCACTAGGTTCACGAACTTAAATTCCTAAGTGAGACTAGAAAGTAATCTTAGGGTTTGAACTGAATGAAATTACCCGTTACTTTACGTTGCTAGGATAGGGCATAACGTTTTGATCGCATTAAACACGTGAATATGATCTTAATGCTTGGGTATTTAATTAAGTATGCGAGAGATTGATATTTAGTAAAATATCCATAGGACTTAATTGCGAGGAATCAAATTAAGGTTATCTAAACATGTGCGTCAACAAGAATAGAAAATGCATAGGTAAAATCAATTAAAGGGATAAGCAAGACGAAATTCAATCCTATACTTACTTGACTTGTATCCGTTTATTCATTTCATTTCCCATAAGCATTTATTTGTTTTCCGTTACCTTTATTTTACATTTTTTGCAACAACAACAACAAATGAATCTTCGCTCTTTCTCATCTGTACATAACTACTAAACTGTTAATTTTAATCAACCGACGTAAACCCAAATCCATGTGGAGACGAACTTTTATAAATTTGAAACTTACAGCGATAACAACGGTATGCTTGCCGTGGTAAAATGCCTAACAAGTTTCTGCGCCGTTGCCGGGGATTTGGCTTGTTTACTTAAGTTGTTTTTAAAATTTCAGTTTAGTATTTTCTTGTTCTTTATTTTCTGCTTGTGTATATATTTTCTTTGTTATTTTAAGAAACCTCTGTGCTTAACAAAAATCTTGTAGTTTCTTTTCTTTCCCTTTATGCGAGATAAGTCTGCAGATAAATCTCATTTTGATTCGGAAATCTCCAAAACCGAAAGGAAACTCCGAAAGAAAAAGAAACAAGAGACTGGCAAGCACATTGAGGGCACTTCGTCTATTGATCCTTCCTCACCACAAATAAAAGATAATATGGCTAATCAAGGGGGAGAAGAAGATAGAGAACCACCGAGAAGGACACTTGGAGACTATGCCTACCAACAAGGGCCCAAATATTATAATAGCATAGTCATTCCTCCATTTCACAACAAAGTTGTAGAATTGAAGCCTGCACTTCTTAGCCTCATTGGCTCGCATCCTTTCACCAGATTAGACCATGAAGACCCATATACGCATCTATCCACTTTCATGGAGCTATGTAGCACGATGGGAGCATCAGACGAGGATGCAGAGCCTGTGTATCGTAGAGCTTTTCCTTTCACTTTAACAGGTAAAGCAAAAACTTGGCTTCAATCATAACCCAACGAGATTTTAAGCACGTGGGAAGACTTGGAGAAGAAATTCATTGTTAGATTTTTTCCGCCTTCAAGATTCATCAGTGCAAAGTCCGCCATTGCCACTTTCGCCCAAGGAGTAGATGAACCTCTCTGTGAGACTTGGGAAAGATTTAAATCACTATTGAGAAGATGCCCGAACCACAATTTTGATGATGCCGCTCAGTTGCATATCTTCTACAGTGGTTTGAGGCCTCAAACCAAGATGATCCTTGATGCTTCAGCTGGGGGAACCATGATGTCAAAGAGTGCCGAGGAAGCAATTGTAATCATCGACTCAATAGCTGCAAGTGACTATCAGTCTCACCATGATAGGTCACCCATTCAGAGGAAAGGCGTGCTAGAGCTTCATACTCAAAGTGATATCTTGGCTCAAAACAAGCTCTTGACCCAGCAATTAGAGGCCTTAACAAAGCAAATAGGCCAACTTCCTTAACTTCAGCAAGGAGGATCACAAAAAGCACATCAAGTTCAACAAAATTTGAGTTGTGACTTATGTGGAGGCAACCATCAGAATGGCCATTGTTCCGTACCTAGTGATTTTCCACAAGAAGAGAAAGTTCACTACATGCAAAATCAATCAAGACCTCAACAAAGCTATCAAGGGAATTACCAAGGTTATCGCAGTGGTCCAGGTTCTAATCAACCTTTTCATAATGCTTATAATGCTTATAATGTCCCCACTAACCTTCCTTTTGCAAGTTCTTCTAATACTTTTCCAAATAGAAATATGCCACAACAAGATTAATCTGACAGATTGACAAAACTGGAAGATACTCTTACTCAGTTCATGCAAGTGTCCATCAGCAACCAAAAGAATAATGAAGCTTCTATCAAGAATTTAGAAGTGCAAATATGACAACGGGCAAAAGCAGTAGCTGAGCATGGAGGTGGATCTTTTTCAGCAAATACTCAAGTCAACCCCAAGGAGCAATGTAACGCCATTATCACGAGAAGGGGAACTATGGTTGGTAGGAAAAAAGAAGAAGAAGAAAAAGAAAAGGATGAGGAAGAAACCAATGAAAGAATTGAGAAAAAAGTGGTAAGTGAGGATAAAAAGAAAAAGAGTGACAAAGGCAACGCAGCCTTAACCCCACCACCAGTCCAACATATGCCATATCCACATGCTCCATCTAAGAAGTCAAAGGAAAGGGAATACAAACATTTCCTTAACATCTTCAAGCAATTACAAATAAACATTCCTTTTTCTGAGGCATTGGAGCAGATGCTAACATACGCCAAGTTCATGAAGGATCTCCTAACTAAGAAGAGAAGATACACCGACGAGGAGACCATAGAGCTGGATGCAGGATGCAGTGCCATCATCCAAAAGACTCTCCCAGAAAAATCTCGAGATCCAGGTAGCTTTACAATTCCTGTAACAATTGGTAGATTATCTGTGGGGAAATCTCTTCTTGACTTAGGTGCAA
>PYAF01005447.1:12509-35871 GCA_007407185.1 Glycine tomentella
TATTTATATGACTAGCTCTCCTATGCCACAACCATGTTTCATCTATCTTACTTAATAAACATGAGGTTTTGTGAAACAAAGCATGGTCAATAGAGAGTAGATACACATTACCTTTCCTCTTGCCTATATGAATTACCTCATCACTCTTGCCATCACAAATCAAACAGCAATCTTGATTGAAGGATATCTTGTAGCCTTTATCACATAATTGGCTAATGCTAAGCAAGTTGTGTTTCAGCCCTTCAACATAAAGCACATTGCTGATTTTGGTGTTTAAGCTGTCACCAATGCTCCCTTCACCCATAATTTTTCCTTTGTTGTTATCTCCATAAGTGACAAAACCCCCTTCTTTAATTGTAAGATTCTTGAGCAAGGACATGTCACCCGTCATATGTCTTGAGCATCCACTATCAAGATACCAAAGAGAAGAGCTTGCTCTAAGACACACCTCCTCTTCTTCATCCAGCAGATCATCATCTTCTTCATGGATAATAGAAGTTAAACACATCTTTGCTTCTTCCATATCAGCAGATGATTCAGAGGTAGAGGAGTCATTATCTTCCCATGCAATGTAAGCTCTTCTAGGCTTAGTTTCCTTCTTTCCTTTGCTGTCTTGCTGCTGTTTCTTCAAGTAAATGGAACATTCTGACTTGATGTGACCTGGTTTGCCACATTCAAAGCAAGTATAGCTGCTGTCCATTTTCTTGGAGTTGCTGGTGTTGTTGTTTGTTGAATTGTTCTTGTTGTTTCTTGCAAATTTTCTGCCCTTGTTCTTCTTCATAAATTTGCTGAATTTCTTCACAATCAAGTTCATGCTTTCATCTTCCTCCTCATCGCTAGATTCTACATCTTTCTCAACCTTCGTTGCTGCAGATTTCAGCGCTAGTCCTTTGCTTTTCTTTTCTGCATCTTCACCAAAGGTTAGTTGAGACAATTCAAATTCATATTCAAGCAACTTACCAAAAAATGCAGCCATTGTCATCTTGGAAAGATCTTTGGATTCCTTGATAGCTGTTACTTTGGGTTGCCAAGCTCTAGTGAGGCATTTCAGAATCTTGATGTTAAGTTCTTCAACATCAAATGTTTTGCCAAGTCCCAAGAGGTGATTCACTATATGTGTGAACCTTGTTTGCAGCTGGGAAATACTCTCATTTTGATTCATCTTGAATATTTCATATTCATGAATCAATGAATGCTTTCTTGACCTTCTTACTTCCTCAGTCCCTTCATGGGTGATTTCCAACATCTCCCACATTTCCTTGGCACTTGTGCAACGAACGGTTCTGAAAAATTCATCAGAAGATAGAGCAGAAGTTATCATGTTCTTTGCTTTAAAATCATATTGAACAATTTTTTTCTCATCATCATTCATTTCATCCCAATCTTTGGGAATCATGTTGTCATCTACCATCTTAATAGGCACTCTAGGGCCTTTCTCAATGGCATTCCATGCTCCTGGATCATTGGATTGGATAAAGATTTTCATTCTATTTTTCTAAAAGCTAAAGTGCTCCCCCTCAAACAAAGGAGGTCTGTTTAAGGATGCTCCTTCCTTAAAGGTTATTTGTGAGGTGTTCATTTTGTAAAAAATGCAGTGATCTTGAGTATCTTACAAGACCTAGCTCTTGATGCCAATTGTGGAAAATAAGGAATACTTCACACTTAACCAAGAAGGGGGGTGAATTGGTTAGTCTTGGTAAATTAAAAATTTCTTCAATGAAAAACAGAATTTTCCAAAACAAAATCAGAGTTTTATTTCCCTTTGGATCTTTATCACAAAACCAAATGAAAAACTTTATACAAGATCAATCCAAAACTTGTTATGCCACAAGAATAGACTCACAAAACACAGTACACTTCAAGAATGATCAAAAACACAGAATATAAATCAAGACAAAAGATTTATACTGGTTCACCTAAAAACCTATGAGGCTACATCCAGTTTCTTCTACTCAACACTAGAGTAGAGTTCCACTATTGCAAATATTCTTCTTACAAGTAATTACAAGCTTCTCTCCTTCAACCCTAGAAGAAGTTCAGAGATCTAAAACCCTATTAGATCCTTAGAAGCCACACCCACACTGAGAACAGTACTCAGCTGTCCTTGGAGAAACTCTATCTCCTCTTGCAAGAAATCCCAATTTACAATAGACCAAAACTTACAAGAATTCAAATAACAGTTTATATCAACAAAGACAAGGAAAGATATCACCTGATAATCCAAGAATGAATGCAGAGTGAATGAAACTCAGGTTGATTAACTAATTACACAGCCATATGCAGTTCTTTCCTTATGCTTTGAATGAATGATGATACTTCACCTTCTTGAATCAAATACCCATAAGAATTTGATGAAGTCTATGTGTTTAGAACTAAGAGAAACTCACTAATGAAAGCTCAGAACGTGTTTGAATGCCTTAGAATTCATAATGCTCAGTAATTGCAAAAGCTGTAAACCTCAACCTGAGAGGTTCCTTTTATAACAGATTTTTAACTGATAATAATCGATTAAACACGCTCCTGTAATCGATTATTTACCATTTGTAATCGATTAATTCAAGATGTGATCGATTAAAATGTTCTTGATGCTTTCTGGATTTTGGTTATGAACTATTTAATTGATTATCTCGATACGTAATCGATTAAGCCAGAGTGACATGTTTCTCTAAAATGTACAGTGTAATCGATTACCAATTGTTGTAATTGATTAAGCCCGAGGGACCATATTTTCTGAATTGAACTACGTAATCGATTAAACCGTTATGTAATCGATTACTTCAATAGGTCATGTTCTTTTCAAAGCAGACTTGTAATCGATTACCAAATTTTGTAATCGATTAAGACCGAAGGATCTATTTTTCAAATTTAGCCTATGTAATCGATTAATCCGATATGTAATCGATTACATTGTTCTTGATTTGTTTTTCAAAGGCACGAAGAACAAAATAATCGATTCCAATAAGTATGTAATCGATTACTTCAGTAAAACTTGGTTTTTCTAAAAGCTTAACCTTTTAAGTGCTATCTTTGATCAATTCTTTTTTAATCTAATAACCCTAGATGAATCAATAATGCATGACATGAAATGCACACTTGGATTATCAGATCATATATTCCCTTTTACATTTAATCAAATTAAACTTCAATGTTTTCCATGGTTCTTTAGTCTTTGGACATGTTGAAAGCTCAAAACTTCTTGAGACTTGAAGCTTGTTCATGATGCTTGACTTTACTTGAATCAACATTTAGAATCATCAACAACATCACAGGAGACTTGATTCATTAATCATTATTTTCATGGGCCCATAATATTGAATTTTCCAAAATTGAGTCTTAAATCTCAAGCACAATTTTGATATAGTCAAATTCACTAACTTATCTTACCTGATGTTGGGATATACAATCTTTATCCTTTCTGTAACATGAGTAGAAACTTATAAACTAACATTGATAAAGGCTTGTAACGTAAAATTAAGTAATGCTGCAAGAAATGCATTTGGTGTGGCTTGTAACGTAAAATTAAGTAATTTTTGAATAACTACATGAATTTGTTAATTTCCATTTGTCTGCTTCGTTGCTTACATACATGAGTAAAGAAATAGAATTAAGTAAATTGGATATCTAATTGTATTTTGATAAGAACCTGGCCCCTGGCTCACTAATCTCTGCAACCTGCACAATACAATTCAAGAACACAACAAGAAACACCAATGGTACACTCTCTGTATCTTGATATTCCTCGTTTATTGATGAATGCTAGAATCAGAATCCAGTGTACAACTGTTACACGAGAGAGACTTCCCCTGAAGCACTCTCAATCAGCCCTTGCTGAGTATTCTGTTTTTCCTCTTCCTCCCCTGGACCACCTCTCTCCTATTTATTTATAATTCTCTAACTAACTCCTCACTGCTAACTACCTCAGCTACTGCCACATGTTCTTTATTCTTTCTAGTATATCTACGAGTAACTAATTTCCCACTTATATCTAAGTTCCCATCAATACCCCCCTAAAAGTCTCGCCTTGTCCTCAAGGTGAAGGTCAGGAAATTGAGCATTCAACTGTAGAAAATCCTCCCACATGAATTGTCCAATTCTGACAGATTCCAACATTTCACCAACACCTCCAAATGACCAGCCTGATTATAGCGTGTTGTTATAATAGCTTTGGGCTCTACAACTAGCTCCATCTCCTCAGTTAGACCTTGAGGCCACTACTGAGATACTACTTTCTAGCCCAGAACCGGCTTGAGCTGAGATACATGGAAGACATCATGGATCTTTGCCTCCAATGGCAATATTAATCTATAAGCCACTGCACCAACTTGTTCCTTAATGGAGAAAGGACCATAGTACCTCGGAGCTAACTTCTCATTCCTCCTCTTAGCTAAAGAACGAAAATGATACGGTTGTAGCCGTAAGTAAACAGACTCACCCACCTTAGACTGTAAATCCCGTCGCTTTTGATCAGCCTGTTGTTTCATCCGCTGCTGCACTTTACTTAAATGTTCTTTAAGCACTTTTAAGATCACATTTCGATCTGACATTAACACATCCACCCCTGAATTATGAATACTAGGAGTGATCCATTGCAGCAACACAGGTGGATCTCTTCCATATAAAGCCCTGAATGGTGTCATACCAGTTGAACCATGATAAGTAGTATTAAACCAATGCTCTGCTCAGTGCAACCAATGCACCCAATCCTTAGGCTACTGGGAACAAAAACATCTGAGGTAAGTCTCAACACTTCTATTAACCACCTCTGTCTATCCATCCGATTGTGGGTGATAAGCACTAGAAAATTTTAACTGATTCCCTGCTACCTGAAACAATTCCCTCCAAAAGGAGCTCAGAAAAATTGGTTCCCTATCTGACACAATTGTCTTAGGAAACCCATGTAATCTGACTACTTCTTTACAAAATAGACCAGCCACTGTTTTAGCAGTAAAAGGATGTAGTAATGGTAGGAAATGCAAATATTTTGACAAACAATCTACCACTTCAAATATACAATCAGCCTTACGTGTCTTAGGCAGTCCCGTAATGAAATCCATTGAAACATCTTCCCACACTTGCTCGGGTATGGGCAGGGGTTGCAATAAACCTGCAGGGCTAAGAGATTGACTCTTATGCCGTTGGCAAATGCCGCAACTGGCCACAAACTTTTTCACACCCGCTTTCATCCCTATCCAAAACAATACCGTTGCCACCCTTTTGTAGGTTCTAAAGAAACCAGAATGCCCTCCAATGTTGAAGCATGGAATTCCAACAAAAATTTATTGACAAAAGCAGAAGTAGGAACCAACACCAACCTCCCTTTATTCATCAAAGCACCTTGCTGCAGCGAATAATTCTTATGAGAAAATGGATCTTGTACCAAGTCCTGAATTATTGCTTAATATTCAGGATCTTTTGTTGTTTCTTGTGCAACCATATCTCCTTCAATCCAGATTCTGCCTGACACTGCAGCCAACTGAGGTTTTCTAGAAAGTGCATCTGCGGCTTTATTTTCAATGTCGAGTCTGTACTCCACTTCAAAATTAAATCCCAACAATTTTACTAACCATTTTTGCTGATCTTTGCTCACCACCTTGTGATCCAACAAGAATTTGAGGCTCTTTTGGTCTGTTTTGACTTTAAACTTCCTGCCCAAAAAATAGTGTCACCACCGCTACACCCCAAATACTATGGCCATTAACTCCCGCTTATAAATGGATTTAGTTTGAGCCCTGCTGGATAAAGGATGACTGAGAAAAGCGACAGGTCGCCCTTCTTGCATTAATACTGCTCCCAAACCAGTAGAGGAAGCATCGGTCTCAATACAGAATTCCTTATCGAATTGAGGTCCTGCCAGAACCGGAACTGTAACCATGGCCTTCTTTAAGGCTTCAAACGCCACTGTAGCTGTCATAGACCATTGAAATGCATCTTACTTTAATAGTTGAGTCAGTGGTGTCGCAATGGCTCCATAATTCTGCACAAATTTGTGGTAATACCCAGTTAAAACAAGAAATCCCTTCAACTCCTTTACATCCTTTGGACAAAACCAAGCAACCATGGCTTCTATTTTCTGGGATCAACAGAAACACCCTCTGCTGAAATTAAATGCCCCAAATACTCTAAATTCTGCACAACAAACATGCATTTCTTTTTATTTGCTACTAATTCAAATGCGCCCGAAACACATCATTCATTAAAGATTGAAATGTGGCCGGCGTGTTAGTTAGACCAAATGACATTACCGAAAATTCATAATGTCCGTTATGGTTAAGAAAAGCAATCTTCTCCACGTTTTGCGGCTTTATTCGTATTTGGTGATACCCTGATTTCAATTCCAGTTTGCTAAAATATTTTGCACCACCAATTTCATCCAAAAGTTCATCAATAGTGGGCATAGGAAATTTGTCAGGGACTGTGACTTTGTTTAAGGCTATATAATCAATACAAAATCTCTATCCCCCATCATTTTCTTAACCAACAAAACAGGGCTACTAAAAAGGCTTGTACTGGTACGGATAATTCCTGCTTTAAGCATTTTATCAACTTGCACTTCTATCTCATTTTTCAAAGCATGAGGATACCTGTATGGTCGAAGATTAGGATGTTCTGCCCCGGGTATTAGTCGAATTGAATGATCATGAACTCTCTCCGGCGGCAAAAGGAGTTCCTCTTTAAATACCCCTGAAAATTTTTGAATTATCTGACTTACCTCCACTAGAATTAGCGGTTCTTCTTTGCTCACTTCCCCATCCAAACTGGCTAAATCTACCCAGAACCCTTTTCCTCCTTTTTGTACTGAACGCTTTAGACTCTGTAGAGAAACCTCCATACTCCTTAAAGACGGGTCCCCATTCAACATTATAGAGTGTCCTTGATGCTGGAATTTCATTAACTGAGTGCGAACTTGCACCTCACCCAACTGTGCTAGCCAATCTAGCCCAAGGATCATATCTACGTTGCCTAATTTCATGGCCAGAAACTCATGCTTAAACTCTGCACTCTCCAAGAAAAATCTGACTTTCTTGCATACTCCAGATGTTCACACCTCAGTACCATCCCCTAAAGTAATAACACAGTGTTTCTTCTCTGAACCTAGTTGCAAACGCCGCTGCAACTCATCATCAATAAAGTTGTGTGTCACTCCCCATCTATCAGAGTTAGTGCTTATTGATTCCCAACACCCGCATACAGTTTTAATGTGTTTGGAGAATCAATACCCTGAACTGATTGTGCTGATAATTCTCTCGTCTGCTTCTCCAGAATTTCGACTGTTTCTCCTTCACCTGTGCCGTCAATCATCTCGTCCGTCAAATCAATGTCTTCATGCACAATCATCAATTTTAATTGACGAAATTTGCACTGATGATTTCGATCCCACTTTTCATCGCAACGAGCACAAATTCCCAAGGCTTTCTCTACTGCAAATTCCTCAATGGATAACCGTTTGAACGTTGTTTCCCCTGTTGCAGCGCCACTGGTTTTGCTTTCTTCCGTCTTATTTGACCCCGTTGCTGATCCTCTAGGTGCAAACTCAGCTTTTGCAATGTTACTGGACTGAAAATTGCTTCGGCCCAACCCACTGGAATTCCACCCATGGTTATTATATCTTTTAAGACTAGAATTGACCAAAGTGCCTTCCTGAACTCCCATTAATGCTTTGTTTCTATTTTCAATTGCCTGGGCCAAATCCATTAATTGATCCAACGTCTCAGCTTGGTGCATATCCACCTCAGCTCTGATCACACCGTTTAATCCAGCAAGGAACATTCCCATCAACCATGGCGATGTAGGTTGACTCACTTTAGGAACCAAGTCCTCGAAATGATTCCGATATGCTAGCACCGTCGTCGTTTGCCTCAGAGACTTCATCTCTTCTTCCGGTGTGCGTCGTTGCTTAGTTCTGAATCGCCGTACGACCTCCTTCCGGAACTCTCGCCAATTTACGAAGGGTCTCGTCCTCTCTCTATATCGATGCCATCGCAGCGCTTGACCTTCGACGCAAATTGCCAACGCCTGCAGTTGATCTTGTTCTGGTGTCCCTCCAATTTCAAAGAATTTTTCAATTCTGGCCAGCCAATCCTCTAGATCTACTCCGGAAAAAACAGGAGCTTCAATTCTTCGAACCAGATTATCTCTTCTCCGCCAGTCATGACGGTTTCCCTCCAATCGATGGCTCCCTTCCTCTTCTTCCCGTCCACCATCAATGTACGACGGACCTCCGTTGTTATCATGACGTTTTCCACTTGCAATAACATGTTTCTTCATCTCCAGAACCATATTCTGAATTTCATTCATTGTTCATTCGAAACTATTCAAGCGGTTCTTGATGGAGTGCTTTTAGTTAAATATTTTTCTATCCTTCTTAGCTTATTTGACCTCTCTTGGACCTTTATTTTCCTATTCTAATTTAGTTTTTGTCTTAGGCATGTAAGTGAGCTTAATTGCTAATTGTAGCGTATTTTCGGATTTTTGCTCACTTAACGCATCTGACTTGTGCAGGGCCTATAGAGTGCTACCGATCTCCGAATGCAGTATTCTAGGAGTCCCTCGAAAGATAACGAAAAGATCTACAAGTTTTCTAGAAATAGCCCGAGGCCAATTCTGTCCTTTGGATGGTCATTTTGAGATTGGAAATCGGAACCTCTGCACTTGTAATTTGGCTGCGAGTTTTGATTTTGTTGGTGTAAATAGTAAATAATTAGATTGTTGGATTTTTTATGGCCCATTCTATTTTCAGAACTTAGTCACTATATATATTAGTGACTTTAGTGAAACTTGGACAGCACTTCACAATTCAATAAACAAGTTTTATATTTCTTTTCTTTAGTTTTAAGAATCAAAAAGCTTGTTCTTCATTTTCTCTCATTTGTTCTTCATCTTCTTCATTTTCATTTTGCTATTTTTCCATTTTTCTGCACTTACTTCATGGGGCTTTCCTTGGTGATCATCATGGAAGGCTAAATCATTAATCAATCCAAGTATCGAACTCAAGCAAGAGAAGAATTGGAGTTCCGGTTCGGTATTTCGAATTCTACTTGAATACTCATCTTCTTCTTCAATTTCTATTATGTTTTCATGATTATGAATGCATTTAGGATTGAATGAATGTTCATGATAGAATCAACTTATGAGAATGATGATGATTCAAATAGCTTGGGTTGGTGAATTGGATTGATGTTTTCTAATCTGTTTTACTTTACTCCTTGATAATCTTGTTAATTTCTACATTGTTCTTTAATTTTAGTTTGTGTTCTTGCATGTTTTACTTTACGCATGTCAACTGTTCGACAAAATCCTCCCTTATTATTACCAATGATTTGTAGCTAGAACCATATTAATCGTGTCTCTGAGTCGACCTAGGTTAACTCTGTGCTGCAGAATTAGCTTAATTAAATTGTTTTTGATGCGTCTCGACAATGCATTATCAGTTCTCTACCCCTCGAAGACCTTCTTCGACACCTTCTAACCTCGTGGACATTCCTTCCATCCTCATCATTCAGGAATCGGTGGTCTGATACCAGGTTGATAAGAACCTGGCCTCTAGCTCACTAATCTCTACAACCTGCACAATACAATTCAAGAACATAGCAAGAAACACCACTGGTACACTCTCTCCTATTTATTTATAATTCTCTAACTAACTCCTCACTGCTAACTGCCTCAGCTACTGCCACAAGTGCTTTATTCTTTCTAGTATATCTACGAGTAACCAATTTCTCACTTATATCTAATTTCCCATCATATTTTCATTATCTGTTGTTTCAATTAAAATCTGGGAATTACTGGCAGCAAAAGAACTGCCTAACGAATTTTCATGAGACATCATTCCAAATTTCCATTGGCCTGGTTGATGTACGGAAGAGAACAGACGTGTTCCCTAAAATTTCCATAAATTTAAAGAAATAAAGGCAACGAAAGTTCAAGATTACTTCATTTAATTATTAAAAAACTAGACACTAAATTTAAGATCTTTATTTTGAGTAGTGTTTTAATTGAAACTATTAACCAAGGATATCTAACTAAGGAGATCTAACTCACAGCAGTGCGTATATTTTTGTAAATCCCTTGCTCATTCAACAATTTATTGAAAGAGTTATAAAGGAACTATACTGTATAACTCTTTTATAATAAAGTCTAGTTTGCTATAAATAACAGTCTCTCTTCTCCCTTACAGCTACGTGCATGATCAAACTACTTACAAGTTACAAATGTGCCATGTAGAATTCCTAAACCCTGCACGTGGATGAGAGTGTCCTAGTATAAGCAATGAATTTTATAACGCCTAGTACATATTATGGGAAGAAGGCTTTGCCTGGGTTTTATTGCTTGGTCTCAAAAGAGAGCATATAGAATTTTAAGATAGTCAGATTTTGGAGCTAGGTAAAGCATTCAACTAACAATGAAGTCTAGTGGAGCAGTATAAATAAGTTTCGATATATCTGTACGTCCCTCAACTATTTTTAAAGGGTTCTAAACTAAAAAAATAATTGTAATCAGGTGATCTTCTACAATATTTGTAATCGAGTCCCTAGAGTTAGTAAAACTGTCATAAGTAAGTATTTTTCTGGTGGTTTCAAGCAGCTATAAACCAACTCCAAGAACTCAATTAAAAAAATTGATGAAGATGAAGGACCTAATTACAATTTCTTTTAGTTTAGGGACCTAATTGAAAATTCTCAAAAAGTTTAGGGCTATAATAAACCTACTCTTGTATTAAACCAATAAATAATAGAAGAAGACAGGTCTCTGCCTTTTTCACATCATATCATTCAGCCATCATGTACAATATTTGTCTGGAAAAAAACATGAAGCGTTCTAATAAAAGTTCAAATATAACATTTGCTAAGGGCTATAATAAAGTTCACTCTATAATAAGAGGAAACAGGAAGTGTGAAGACCGAATTGATTACTAATGGTATGATGGAGACATTTATCAGACTATTTCAATTAGATGTTCTTGATTCATTAATTTAACAAGTTACAACATATAGGTAACATCTGTAAGCAATATAATTTTGTTTCTTCAGCAAAACTATATATATATATATATATATATATAAAAGCATTTTTTCTGTTAATATTTTATGCTTAACACGCAAAAAGATATAAAATAGTCAGTATGAATCAGTCTATTTTCATGACTGAAATCCAATTCCAACTTCCACACTAAAAATAACAGCAGCCTATAGTGCTTCAAATTGATTAAATCTTCTAGAATGCTATATAAGAAAATAGCTAGCACTATCACAGAAACTGATACAATGCCCTTTGCTTACCTTTACCTGTAACCATAGCGGTGAATAGCAAGATTTTAGGCAAAAATATACTACAAAGCATTTATTGGTAACGTGAGAATAGCAGAGTCTCAAGACAATGGTCAAGGTTCACACACATGCGTGCAGCAGCAGCAGCACAGCATCATGTCTTGCACTTGTAACAATCTTTTTTTTTTTTGGTTTAATCCTAGAATAATTTTATTTTCATGCGAAACTTTCACGAATTGTTAAAATTTATTTAGTAATAGTAATATGATCTTGAGTATGAGCCATTGAGTAAAGGCCAAAAGGGAATAAAATGAGACCGAGAAGAGCTTACATTGAGTAATAAAATATGAAAAATCAACAGCATTCATACAAACTCAGCCATGAAGACGAATCAGGCATCAACAATGAATCACATAACAACGGGGGTAACGATATTCAAAGTTCAAACCTAGTTCAAAGTAAGAGAAAGAAAGTGGTAACGAGGCCAACGAGTACCACACGAGTAGTGACGCAGTGGCGCAATGACGGAGAGTAAGAGAGTGGTAGCGATCCAGCGGCGCAGTGGCGGAAAGGAAGAGAGTGCACCGCAAGAGAGTAAGAGATTAAGGGTTCTTTGTGAACTCGAGGCCCCAAGCAAGAGATTTGGAATTTTAATCTAAGGGTCAACATTGGTTTTGAGTAAAAACCGATGTTAACTAAGCATTTTACAACATCGATTTTTTAGAAACCGATATTAACTTAAGTATAACAACATTGATTTTCTAGAAATCAATGTTAACAAACACAATTTATTTACAAATATGTCACCACACTTTTTTAAACATCGGTTTAGAATAACGATGTTAAAAGCATATTTTCTAGTAGTGAATTATATAAAATACTCTTGCTCTTTTTATCCTTAGGTTAAAATATATTTTCTATCCTTATAAAATTGGAATATTTTGTTTTTGGTCCAGTAAAATTGAAAGATAACATTGTTTAGCCTGCCACCAAGCCAAACAATGGGGAAATGACCAATTGGGGGCATTTTTTTCGTTAATTACCATTGGATGTTAGTTTTGAATTATTACCGAAAAATGGATAAGTCTTAACATATGTTACGACTTTTGAATTGAAAGTCGTAACCGATGTTACGACTTCAATTTTTTTAAAATAAATTCCTAAGACTTTAAAGTTGTAAATTAAAAAAATTAACTAAAGTTGTAAAATAATATTTTACGACTTCAATTAAAAAAATAGAAAAAATAGAAGTAGTAACATCGAATATGACTTTCAATTTAGAAGTTGTAACAGATGTTACAACTTACCCATTTTTAGTAATAATTCAAAACGCCCCCCAAATAGTAATTACCGAAGAAAAAAAATCGCCCCCTATTGATCGTTCCCCCCAAAACAATGGTTTATTTCAATTTTTCAAGGACTATAAATATATTAAAAAAATTGTAGGAACTAAAACCATATTAAATTTTTTATAGGAACTAAAAATGAACATTTCTAATTTGAATATTTGTTTTTTGTCGACATTTCCAAAATAGGAACTGGCACAAAGAACCAGAGAAATTTTTGTCACATGAAATGACCTAATGACTAGGAAGATCCTTAACAAGGATTATAAAACTAGAGCTTGTTTTCATTTGCACCAGTTGGAGAAGAAAACAATGACGTTTGCTCGATTGGAGTATAGATGTGGCTGGGAGATCCGTTGCTCTAGTACCTTGGTGACTAACGGAGGTACTGAATCATTGGGACTACTTTTGATGATTTTATATAATTCTAATTAAAATATGTTTTTATTTCCTAAAAAAATTGAAATGTTTGTTTTTTGTCCCTGTAAAAACATTTGTATACTTTTAGTCCTATAAATATACTATTATATTGCTTTGAGCTAGGCTTGGCTAGCCCAAACCTAGTTCGAAGCCAAATGGTGGTATATTTCAATTTTATAGGAACCAAAATCATGCAAATTTTTTTGCAGAGACTAAAAATGAACATTTGCAATTTTATAGGCATGAAAAACATATTTTAACTTTACCCGTATGTTGACCTCTTTTACCAAGGTATACAATGTAATGCTTTTTAAACTTTAAGGGGAGTTTGTGTAACATAAAAAAGGGTACCAATGTAATGTTTTCATACAATTATGGGAGGTTTGTGTAGGGATAAAAAAAACAAGGGTATTTTTGGTAATTTAACAAAACCTAAGGAGATATCAATGTAATTTGCTCTAAAATTGTTTCTGATATGGCATAGGAAAAAGAAATTGAGTAATTATATAACGTAGTGTTCTTCTATCTTTTTTTCTCTTCTCAAATATATTTTTAATCTGTAGGTTTCGATGATTAATTTTGTCCATTTAAGGTATGATGAATTGTATGATAAAGGGACATATATAATTCATCAAGGAAGTCTATCTCAGCCACTTAAACAATATGCGTAAGTTGTTAAAAAATCTTGGTACATGTGTTTGATTTCTATGAATAAAAAAAACCTATTTTATGGTTATTGTAAGCACCACATGCTTATTATTTTATTTTATTTTTAAGCAGAGAAGGATCATGTCATTTCATTAAGAATGGTATAGTGAACACGGAGGGAATACAATCAAATACATAGGAGGTAGCATGGAACCTTGATGCCCTAGCTAATTTGTGAGCAACAAGATGACAAACTTCCTAAACTCACCCTAAAGTTTGGAATACATGACAGACTTGCTACATTTGGCTAAAATAACATAAAAAATAGTGTGGCAAGTTTTAGCATAAGATTACCCATATTCATCTTGCAATCAGTTTTCAAAAACTACATGTTGCAAATGAAGTTGCCTAATCCATGTGAGGACTTGATAAAGAGGAAACACTTCAGCTTCTGATGGCTATTGTATCCCTTAAAAAAGTTTGTGCTTTAATAAAATTCCATGTTCACCATGTAAGAACACACCAATGACAAAAGACTTTTGATCATTGAAGATTGATACATCTAAATTGCATATGATGAATCCTGGAGTTATTGTGACCAAAGGTGTTGCATTGCAATTAAAGGAGGATCTGGTTTTGTGTTTTGTTCTCTAGTTGAAATTCATTATGAGTATAATTCAATGCCAAAGAAACTATAGTGTTAGAAGATGTATCTACATTTTCCCGTACTTTGTAGTTGCGACACTTCCAGATGCACCAAAGGACAACAACAAGTTGTTTCTGTTGAGACAAAGTCCCTCTAGAAAATTAAATTTTTTTATGATTACAAACCACTATGAACCAAAACTAAAGTTACTGAACTTAGCTATTAATGGTTCTTATTAAGATAGGACATATTCAGAAGCAAAACATAGGTGTAAAACATAAGCCTACAATGGAAGCTTCTCTGTGACATAGATTCTGCAATCAGAAGTAGGACTACTAGAAGGAGAGCTATTTAGAGTCTAGAAAGGAAGTCATGATTTTGGGTCAAACTGTAAATATCAAAAGTTGTATATGATCATAGGCATGATGCTAGGAATAGCTTGAGTCAAGGGGTAGACATCAAAAGCTACATGTGGCTTAAGGATCATCAAAAATTGCGTTGCAATTGGAATGTGAAGACAAATGTGTCTCACACTCTATATGCACAACACTAGTAAGAAACGCATTAGTGCTTAGACAATATTGATCTTGATGTTGTAGTTCTTTGTGACCCTAGACATAGTCCAATTTGTAGGAACTCAAAGAAGACAATTGTCTTGGTCGAAAAGAACCAGCAACTAACAGTAGTAGAAGAAAGATTATCAAAAGCAATAAACAATTCTTTTCTAGAAAACTTGTGATAATTGTTTCTCACATTTAATTTTGTGAGCAATTATCTTAGAATTTTAAGGAATTTTAGTTGTTAAATCTTCCTTGTTGTGAATAAAATTGTATAAAGTGAATTCAAGAAGAAAAAAAAAGTTTTAATGTTTTTCTTGTGATTTTCATAAGAGTATGGGAAATTCCAAGGAACATAAAAGAAGAATTGAAGATCAATTCTCACCTCAACAAGCTTGAAGTTCACAAAGTGAAACAAGGACCAAAGACCAAGAATGAAGTGTAGAGTTTGCCAAAGCGAGTTCATATCTTGCCACAATGAGCAACTGATCCAAGAATGAAATGGAGATTAAGAACTATGTGATTTTCACTATAGCTAGAATTGTTCTCGTTGTAGCTACAATATTCGTTGTTAGTAAACTTGTCTTCACTAAGGCTAAAATCTGACGTGGCACAAAACTTAATAGAATCTTTGTTATAAGTAAAGAAGGTGAAGCCCATAAAGATGATTTGACATTTGTAGCCAAAAGAGCTCGCTAGGGATGACTATGGGGACAAAGGACTCTCCATTGAGCTCCAATGGTGGAATTTTCTATCTCCTTCCATTCTTCATTGATTCTTTATTTTTCCATGGCTAGTAATAGATAAAACTTCTTTTTTTGTTGGATTAGGATGTAGTAGAAGTTCAAAACATGTTATTTCTTTGTAAGTTTAGACTTATTTTCATCTTTAATGCATTCTATTTTTATTTATTTCCTTCAATCTATACCTTGGCTTGATCAACCTTGATTTTAGGAGTCAATTGTGTGCAAACAAATTTGATTTAGACCTATAGTAGAAATGTCTTGGACCCTAATTTTAGGGATAGAATTAGGGTTCTACATTGTTAAGATTTTTAGTTCTTCATCTAATTTCTAAGTTAGGTTACCTAAGAAATTTGGAATCTAATCTAGAAGTTAAGGATCATTTACTTAAGGAACTAAGATTTGATTAGCTTTGATGACTCTTGTTTGTGTTAGGATTGGGAATATGATATGAGATTGTGATTGCATGTGATAAATCTTCTATGATATTTGAATCAATATCATAGAAGCTTTTACCTTCACTTCCATTTTTTGTAATTCGCTGCATAAATTTGTTTGTAAAAACCAATAAACATTGGTCTTGCACTACAACAAATTGACAACTTGTTGCAACACATTTTCTTTTATGTGATTTTCACTGTGGCTAAAGTTGTCCTCATTGCAGCTAAAATCACTTTTTTTGTGATTCTTTAATTTTTTTCATTGTAGCAAATTCCTTCTTCACCATAGTGAATTTTTTTCTTCAGTTCCTTATTTCTTTAACTTTAGATAGCATTACTTGTTAACTCCTTAGATATTACACAAGTCTCTTTAGATATAATGCATAAATACTTATCGTTTCTTTACTACATAGACTAGGTACATTTGACTAGATTATGAGTCAACAAGAAACTGGCGTTGTTGTCAATAACTTGTATCTCAATATCTAGGTAATTGGTAGGTTTTGTTTTTAGTTTCTTTGCAATTTTTTATTCTTAGTTAAAACTCTTTATTTGTTAACTCTTGCGCACTAACTTGATATCTAGTATTGTAGCTTTTTTGCTTCTTTTACCCTCGACTCTCCTCTCTTAATTCTTATTAAAGAATATCATTTCATGGAAGAAGATTATGTGACACCTCCAAGGTTATAACTTCCACTCATTCACACATTGAAGTGCCCTAACTCAAATTTGCTTTCATCCAATTTTTCATAAAAAATATCATATAAAAGCATGAATCACTAAGGTCTTTTAGGCTTATAACTAGGCTAGGCTTGTAACAAATCTTTTTTCTTTCTAAACAATAAAAATCATCCAAGGATCAAGGAAAGCAATGAATGTGCAAGTTTCGGAATAAGCACTCACCTATCCTTTCTAATTTCTTTCCCAACCATATTTCTATTTTTTGAGTGTGAATTTGACACTCTTTTATTTTTTCCTTTGCTTTTTTAGAGACTTTGTCTCTCTTTTGTTTTTGCTTCTTTTTTAAAAACATTTGAGAAACTTGGTGTCTTTTTTTTTTCTTGCCAATTTTGATTCTATAACAACCTTTCCATGCAGAGAAACCACCCCAACCTTAGGTCAAAAATTTTGTAAAGTGGACTTCCTTTTGTAAAGTAGTAAATTTCTCGAGATGACATCTAACTTGGCCTTTTAGACAAAGGGAACTTTCAAAAGAAGAGCACACTTCCTATTGTTTTATCACTAAGTCACTGCTAGCTTTCACAAACAGTTTGAAGAATCACAGATTCTAACACTCGAAGAGTGCATTTACAATAAAGTAGGACTCGGTACATGAACTTTGCTAAGCAATGGATAGACTATATCAATGTTGTGTTTCACTCAATAGTATTTCTCTTTGATTCTTTCTTGCTTCTCCTCAATGTATAAATGTTGTTTGTCAACCTTAAGCATTGCTTTGACATTCCTTTTAAAGGATAAGGATGATCAAATCAATGTGGAATCTTGTCCATTCAATTTCTAACCGTTGTTGATTTGATTCTTTTGGTGCCAGCTGGGAACAAATGGATTTGACGTCGTTATAGCAAGTATGGTATGTTCCTTGATAAGTGCCACCTTTCAGTAAAATTCATGTTTCAAATACTGGCACTTATCTTTTTGATTTCATTAACTAGCTTATAAATTTCCCTAAAACCTAGTTAAAAAGCATCTAGTACTTGTTTTTAAGTCATTTTGGAAGATTAATCCAATCATGTTTTATATTTTGATAGATTCCGTGGATTTCTAAGGCTTCTGGATAATCAAAACAAACAAGAAGGGCTCACATAGCAAGCAGGGGAGGTGCAACAAGCAAATCAGGCCCAAAGCTTTCTTCAGCACTAAGGTTTTAACTCACCCAGGCGACCAACCACAGTGCAATTTGCTCGCCCAGGCGAGCTGCAAGTTCCAAGAGGATAAGGGTTAGCTCGCCCAGGCGACCAAAATTTGAAGAAACCACTCTCCTGGGCGACCAAAGCAAGCAGGAGGAAAAAACCTATAAATACCCCACGGATTTGTGAAGGAAGGCAAATTCCTAGGCACTAGTTTAGCTACTTAATACTTGTTTTAGGCTTAGGATCCTTTCTAAGTTATAGTAGAGAGTTAGGGAATTGAGAAAGTGAGGTTTTGTAGTGGAGACTCTGCCGAAAAGAGGATCGTGACAAGCTACTACAGTCATTCTCTTGAGGAGGTTCTTCCGATGAACGCCTAAACTCTCTAAGGATTGGACGTACTCTTCTTATCCTTATGCTCTTTTAATTTCTATTTATGCATCATTCTATTTCTTGTTGGTAATTTCATTCGGCGCTTAATGTTTGATTCTACTCGATCACTAGTATCACGAACTTAAATCCTAAGTGAGACTGGAAAGTAATCTTAGGGTTTGAACTGAATGAATTTACTCATTACGTAACGTTGCTAGGAATAGGGCATAACGTTTTGATCGCATTAGACACGTGAATATGATCTTAATGCTTGGGTATTTAATTAAATATGCGAGGGATCGATATTTAGTAAAATATCCTTAGGACTTTAATTGCGAGGAATCGAATTAGAATTACTTAAACGTGTGCATCAATAAGAATAGAAAAATAATTCATAGGTAGAATTAATCGAAGGGATAAGTAAGACGAAATCCAATCCTACGTTTCCTTGACTTGAACTCGTTTATTTACTTCCGTATTTACTTCCATAATTTTATCTTTGTTTTACAATATCACACAAATGAACCTTCGCTTTAATCATCTGTACATAAGACTACTAAACTAGTAAAAGATTTAAACTAGCCAAAGTAAACACAAATCCCTGTGGAGACGAACTTTATAAATTTTGTAACTTGCAACTATAACAAGGTGCGCTTGCCGTAAAAATCCTAACATTCCTCAGCGAGAATGATTGTGCATCAATTCTTTCTAAACATGTCCTTCACATTCTTATTTCAAGTGTTAGTTATTTATAAAAGGAAAGGTATTATTCTTACAAAATATTCTTTCTATAGATGGATACTTATACAAAGTGGAATAAATGGATCATTCTTAAGTAATATACGGATTCATTTTTAAGCATATAGAACAAATGGTCACAAACCATGACTTAATATAAAGTAGATTCCAGTAAATGGTAGTGGACGATGACAACAATCACTTAGAACTAGAAAGCTCTTACCATATTTACTTCAATTGATAACTCTTGTTCATTTACAAATAAATCATTAGTCATAACAAATGTATATCTTTGTTTTCATCAAAACCACAAGGGATGAGTGGATCGTCCAATTCTAATAATTTCCCCTTTTTGAAGATAAGTCCTCTTGTAGAATTTGATTCCAGAATGTGTAACGACTCACCTCATCACTACGATATCACTACTTTAAACGTGTAAATTTCAATTTTTAATGCAAACTCCTTTAATTTGATTATGAAAATTAGAGTAAATTTTTCGCAATACTACACTCACCATTATATGTCATTCACATGTCAGAACTTAGTTTAGTTTTTACATGTATTTAAGCCTAGAATTTACATGCCTAACCAAAAAGAATCAAGGAATCAACTAAGAAAGAGTTGATAACATAACACAACTCTTTCCCAAAATGAATTCCAACGTTATCACGTCTGCTTGGTGGCTCCAACAAAAAAGATCTCCTCCAACGTCACCTACTGCTACTCCCACGAACGAAGGTTCGCGATCATCATAAGTACCAACCACACGGTACAAAAATTGCAAGGGTGAGTTTATTATACAAGATCAACAAGCACCAGATAACAATAATTAGAAAGAAAACAACAATAACACCCACAATCATTCTCAGTAATCAATCAGTTCAACACACACTCAACAAACTAGTCATCAACTTTTTCCACAATTCAAATCAATTATACTCAAAATGATGCATGCACCTGCCTCAACTCTCAAATGCAATGTGGTACCGTTCACTCTGGAAATAGCCTCTCAATTAGGAAACTGATTTAGTAGTTTGTCGGGGTCACCCTATCGTGCACTGGTCATTTGCCCCCATGGTGATCATCATGAGTCACAAGAAAATTCCAAACCGAGTGACATTCCCCCTAGTACCCGCATTTTATCCTCATAAAAACCACAAGTACACACTGCCTTCATTTTATTTCCATGCAATTATGAAGTATAAAATATGGGCCAATCAATGCACTGACCATGGATAGAGACTAGAATTCTAAGTAATCACTTTCCCTCTCCACGGATATCCATCACGATGACACAATCAACATGAACATTATCTTTGATCAATGTAATCATCAACATCAACATCATATCATCTCAATGTTATGATCAACATCAATCTCATTTCAATCTCAATGTCATCAACAACATCAACATCATTTGATTTCAATATTATCAACTACATTAGCATTATCTCATTTCAATATCATCAACCACATCAACATTATCTCATTTCAACATCATCAACCACATCAACATTATCTCATTTCAACATCATCAATAACATCACAAGCAATTGCATTTCAGATCTATACATATAACATATGCCTGGGATTCACATTTTCCAAGTATCCAGACAACACAAACCTCATTCATTCATAATCCCTAATACCACGAGACTAGTATTTTAGGAAAATTCTAAATTAAAGAGGAGGACTACAATATAGAAAACAAACTCTTATGCCCATTTAAAATTTAATAAAGAATTAAATAAGATAACATATTATAAAATTTTGGACAAAATCTCCTCTGTAATTAAGACTTTTCCCAAAAATCCAATCATTACAACAACAACATCATTCACAGATTTATCCATCAATAACAAATTCATCGCATCCCATTAGTTTGAAACACAGTTTTTTTGTTGAAAACCAGCACACAACAGGGACAAGCATACATTTCCATAATTGGGTTCCCTGACCCCAACTATGGTATCAAAAGCTGTAAACAAATAATAAACTCCCCTTACCTATCAATATCTCTTTGTTAGCTCCTTGTAGCGTTGTTTTGAGATCTCTCAAGTTCATGTGCTTTGGCCCAAATGCAGAGCATACCCACTCAAATTTAAAAGGAACTAAAATGGTGTTTTGAAAGTCCACATCAAAAGGACATCATTTTGAAATTCCAATCACACCAATGCGACCGGGGCTCAACGAAAGTCACAAAAATGACGTCAATTTTATAAAAAGGAAACTTTTACAACGTCTCATTTTCAAAGGGTTTTCAAAGAAAGTGTAAAAACACCCAATAATGGTACCCAAATCACAAGAGATACCAAGAGAGGCTCCAGACTAGCTAGGAGAAGGCAAGGAAACCATGGTTACCTCGAATAAACCAAGAAAGGAGCATTGGAGGCTCCATTCTCTACCGAATCCTCGAGTTGAGTTTTGAAGATTCTGCTTCGATTAAAGTCTTCCTCTTCGTGCGGTGGTGCAACGGCAAGTGACAGCAGCTCGTGGTGGTCACCGGTGGCTGTGGGTAGTGGAGGAGGAGGATGGGAGGTTGGGTGAAGGTTTGGGGAAGAAGAAGGCTGATTTTCGTGCTTTCATGTTGCTGCATAAATTTATAGCCGACTTTACTCGCCCAGGCGAATTTTCGCTCGCCTGGGCGAGCTAACTCAATTTTTGAAATTTTCACTGCTTCTTTGAAAAGTTATTATTTCATACTTCAGATGTTATTTTGCAAATCCCAACAGTCAAACTTTACATATTTGGGTTAGGAGCCTACCTTTAAAATTTAAAGGTGATCCCATGGTTAACCAATCAGGAATTGTGATTTAGCAAAACAGGTTTTGGGTCAAACTCGAAATCATACAATTTTAATGCAGATCAATCAAATTCCACATAACCTCACACCCACACCAAGCAGTTGAAAAAGGATAATTCACACAACATTTCAACTAATACAAATTAATAAAGTAATTAAATAATACAAGAAATACATCAAACATATATTTTCAATTATAAAAAATTCAGGGCGTTACAGAATGTCTTTGCATCATCAGAGTCCAACTTCCTTATCAGCCTCTTACCTCTGAACATGGTCTTCCATCTTCTAGGATAGTTTACTAATTAAACCTTTTGTTCTATGTTGGGCATTTTAGTGTTGAAGTAAGCTTGAAATTCTTATTTTTGCCTTCATTATAGATGGCAGTCTAGGGCATGTTCGATTCGGTACCATCTTTATATTAGTAGTTCTACTGATATGTAGATCCGAAGGATAGGTTGTTGCTTGATTTGCTACGTACATTTGTTTTAGGATTTCTCCTATCATATTTAACTTGTTGATAGAAACATTGAGATCAACATGGTTTGAGGAAAGGAACCTTGTACGTGGGCATTGATAGAGTGCTTTTAGTTGAATATTTCTATCCTTCTTAGCTTATTTGACCTCTCTTGGACCTTTATTTTCCTATTCTAATTCAGTTTTTGGCCTAGGCAAGTAAGTGGGCTTAATTGCTAATTGTTGCGTATTTTTGGATTTTTGCTCACTTGACGTATCTGACTTGTGCAGGACCTATAGAGAGCTACCGATCTCCGAATGGAGCATTCTAGGAGTCCCTGGAAAGATAAAGAAAAGATATACAAGTTTGATAGAAATAGACTGAGGCCAATTCTGTTATTTAGAGGATCATTTTAAGCTTTGAAGTTAGCACCTCTGCACTTGTAATTTTGGGCTGCGAATTTGACTTTCATGGTTGTAAATAGCAAATAATTAGATTGTTGGATTTGTTTATGACCCATTCTATTTTCATAACTTAGTCACTATTTATATTAGTGACTTTAGTGAAACTTGGACAGCACTCTTTACATTTCAATAAACAAGTTTTATATTTCTTTTCTTTAGTTTTTAGAATCAAACCCTTGTTCTTTGTAACACCCTGAAATTTCAATTACCGAAAATAGATGTTCGATGTATTTCTTATGTTATTTGACTATTTGATTAGTTTATAATTAGTTGAAATGGTATGGGAATTATTCATGAGCAATCGCTTGGTGTAGATGCCAAGTTATACAGAGTTTGTTTGAACTGTGTGGTAATTTAGTGGTTCTGAATTTGACCCAAAGCAGAAAATTATTCACTATTGTCGCGATTACGCAAATGTATTTATACGGCAAGTGCACCGATCGTTTAACAAGTAATAAAGAGTAAGTAAAGTATCGTCTCCACAGGGATTGGAAGGGTTTCACAATAATTGTAAAGATTGTGATTGAACAAGAACAGAAAAATACGCAAAAATAGTTTGGATGATTATGTGAATTGAGAATGAAATTAAACAAAAC
>PYAF01005447.1:39020-56709 GCA_007407185.1 Glycine tomentella
TTGTAGACATGTATATTTTGAATTGTAATTACATGAAAAACTAAATTAAGTTCTAAACATGTGAATGATGAGTACTGATATAGTATATGTATACATATGTATTTAATTGTTGTACTTGTATCTTGTGTATGATGATTGTATTATTGCGAAAAACTTACTACCATTTTCATAATCAAACTAATGAAGTTTTCATTAAAATTTGAAACTTACACATCTAGAGTTTGTGATGTCGTAGCGACAAGGCGGGTCGTTATATTCTTCATTTTCTCTCAACTGTTCTTGCTTGTTCTTCATTGTTCTTCATTTTCGTTTTTCTGTTCTTCCATTTCCGTGCAATAATTCCATGGGGCTTTCACTGATGATGATCATGGAAGGCTAAATCCTCACTCAATCCAAGGAACCAACCTAAGCACAAGGAGAATTTGAGTTCTGGTTTGGTATTTCGAATTCTATGTGAATGTTCATCTTCTTCTTCAATTGCTATTATGTTTTCATGATTATGAATGCGTTTAGGATTGAAAATGGATTAGGTTATAGATTCATTTCCTAATTTCGAATATTAATCACTGATTAATTGGATGATACTTCAGTTAGGATTGTGGTTTCAATCAATTTAGGGGTTAAGTCGATTGAGTTGCTTCTAATGAGATTGAATGAACTTTCATAATAGGATAAATTTATGAGAATAATGATGATTCGAATTGCTTGGTGAGGTGAATTGGATTGATGCTTTAATTCTGTTTTACATCACTTCTTTTGAATTCTGTTAGTTTCTGTGTTGCTCTTTAATTTTAGTTTACGTTTTTGCAAGTTTTACTTACGCACATAAACTGTTCGATAAAATTCCCCCCTCATTGTTATTTGTAAATTGAAGCGAGAACCATATTGATTGTGTCTCTGAGTGGACCTAGGTTAATCCTGTGCTATAGAATTAACGTAGTTAAATTGTTTTGGTGCGTGTCGACAACGTAATATCAAAACTAGCGTCGTTGCCGAGGACACGGTTCATTGTGTGCTAGCTTTAATTTGCTGTAAATAGTTCATAGTAGTAGTTATATATATATAAAAAATATTTGCATGCATTCACTACATATTGACATTCTGTTGCACAATTGCATTTTGTCACATATTTGCATTGTTGTTGCTGTGCATTATGAAGTATAGATGATGTAGTTTATGTGTACTGTCAAAAAAACAGAGAAAAAACAGAGTAGTAGTAGGGAGAAAGTAGTGTAGTGTAGTTTTTTTTGTAGTGTCATTTTGTTGTCCCAAAATATTTCCAACTTGTGCAGTTTGAGTTGAGATTTGTTTCCCAAGGTTTATCCCCTATTTTAAACAAACACAACCCCATCAGGGGTTGGGTGTGGGTTCAAATTGGTAAATTCGAACTCTAAGTAGGAGTTTTGGACCATTTTTTACAATTGGCATAGGGGCATTCTGATAATTTCACAGCAAACTATCTCAGAATTGGCTGAAATTTTACCAGAAGGTCCAAATCGCCAAATTTCATCGTTTAGGCCATCTTTAGGCAATTTTCTAATTTCATGATTTTTAAAAATCACCAAAAAAATCACAAAAATCAATCATGATTTTTAGACATTCACTGTTATTTTTTTAGATTTTCTGAAAAATTTTTAGGGCAGTTTTCCAATTTCTATTCCATTTCAGCATATATAGTTGGTAGTGTCCTGGTAGCATAGCTGTTTGATATTTCTGTGCTGTCTGTGTTTATTGTTCCTTATGAGCTGAACTGTGTATGACTAGGTCCACATCAAGTGAACTATATTCATTTGATCCTGAGATAGATAGGACATTTCACAGATTAAATAGACATAACCTTAGGTTAGATGACTTAGATGACTTTGATAGTGTAGTTTTAGACGGTAGTGTAGTATCTTCTAACTTTGATTCTGAATCTGAATCTGCTTCTACTCCTTCTACTTCTACACATCTTGATATCATGGTTGATAACAACCTAACTCTTAAGGAGTTAGCTACACCAGATGTTGTTTACCAACCTTGGTGTATTCAATACCCTGAGACTGAGGTCAGTTATGAGCTGAAATCTGGCCTGATCCATTTGCTCCCTAAGTTTCATGGACTTGCTGGTGAAGATCCACATAAACACCTTAAGGAGTTTCATGTGGTGTGTTCCACCATGCGACCACATGATGTTCATAAGGATTATGTTAAGATGAAGGCATTCCCTTTCTCTCTAGATGGTGTTGCTAAGGATTGGTTGTACTTTCAACCAGATCCTATCACCACTTGGACTGACATGAAGAGAAGATTTTTGGAGAAATTCTTCCCTGCCTCTAGAACAACATCCATCTGGAAGGAAATTTGTGGCATAAGGCAGTTTTCTGGCGAGTCTCTGTATGAGTATTGGGAGAGATTCAACAAGCTGTGTGCTACCTGTCCTCACCATCAAATCAGTGAGCAATTACTGATTCAATATTTTTATGAAGGATTGGTGTTGATGGATAGGAGTATGATAGATGCAACTAGTGGAGGTACTCTGATGGACAAGACCCCTCTTGCTGCAAGGCAGTTGATTTCTAACATGGCAGCCAACTATCAACAATTTGGTGCTAGAGTTACAACATCTAAGGTGATGGCTGCAAATGAAGCTTCTGTCTCTATGGTTGCTGATAACCAGAGATTGAAGAACAAATTGACTGAGTTGACATCCCTTGTGAGGCAGCTTGCTATTGGGCAACAACAGAATATGATGGCAGCCAATCAACCAAGGCTCTGTGGTATCTGTTGTGCCCCTGATCATCCCACAAATGCATGCCCCACTCGCCAAGAGACAGAACAACCTACTGAAGTTTCTACCATGCAACCTGACTAGTCATTCAAACCTCCACAGCAGTATAATCCTTACTCCAACACTTATAATCCTGGTTGGAGAGATCATCCAAATTTGAGGTATGGTCCTGGCCCACAACAACAGCAGCCCTTTAGACCTCCACAGCAACCCTTCCAGCCTGCCACTACTAAATACCAACATCCTCCTTTTAGACAACAGCCACAGTTCCAGCAACCTGCACCTGCACCTACACCTACACAACCTGTGCAAGCTAGTTTTGGACCTTCCTTGGAGGATTTAATGAAACAAATGGCAACTAGCAATCTCCCGTTTCAACAAAATGTCAGTGCCACCATCCAGGACTTGCAGACTTAGATTGGACAGTTAGCTACAACTGTAAACCAGATGCAGCAGGGTTCTTGTAACCTTCCAGCACAACCAGTTGTTAATCCTAAAAATGTGAGTGCTATTACCTTGAGGAGTGGCACAGAACTTCCAGATGCTGGTGCTAGTAAAAAAGTTGATAATGGTGCCAAAACAGATTCTGCACCAAAACAGATTCCATTACCTTTTCCTTCTAGAGTCATTCCTGCAAAGAAAGTGGTGGACCTTGATTCTGATCTGCTTGAAACTTTCAAGAGGGTGGAAGTCAACATTTTCCTTTTGGATGCCATCAAACAGATTCCAAAATATGCAAAATTCTTGAAAGACTTGTGCACCCACAAGAGGAAGCTTAAGGGAAATGAGCAAGTGAAGATGGGCAGAAATGTTTTTGCATTGATACAGGGCAAAACTATTGATGCCATCCCACTATCCACCTTGTCACAGAAGTGCAAGGATCCTGGCACTTTCACTGTCCCATGTACCACTGGAAATATTACTTTTGCAGATGCCTTGTGTGATCTTGGAGCCTCTATTAATGTCATGCCCACATCAGTTTACAAAGCACTACACCTTGGGGAGATGAAACCCACTGGTGTCGTCATCCACTTAGCCAACATGAGTGTTGCACTGCCACTTGGACTTATTGAAGATTTGCTGGTGCGAGTTAATACTCTGATCTTCGCAGCAGATTTTTACATTTTGGATATGGAGAATGAGTCTTCCAGCCATAGTCCCACATTGATCCTAGGGAGACCATTCTTGATGACAGCCAGGACCAAAATTGATGTGCATGCAAGAACTCTTTCTATGGAGTTTGGTGATGACATTGTTCAGTTTAACATTTTTGAGGCTATGAGACATCCTGTAGAGGAGCATTCTGTTTTTCTTCTTGATATCATTGATGCTGCAATAGATAGTGTAGATATTTCTGACTTACTTTCTGATTTTTCTTCTGACTTTTCTGACTTTGATCTTGGTTCTTGTAACTGTACCTGTGATCATTCTACTGTTGTGTGTAGCATTTGTGCGGAAATTTCCTTCACACTTCACTCTGATTGTGTTCCAGGTACAGATACAAGTTCTGAGCCTACTATCCCACTTCCCTCAGCCCCTAGTCTTTCCTTACCTTCCACTATTCAGCCCCCTTCCTTAGAGCTTAAGTCACTACCTGTTGAAGAAGCCTGATGCTAAACCTAGATTGATCAGGTGGATGCTTCTTCTTCAGGAATTTGACATTGACATTAAGGACAGAAGTGGTGCAGAAAACTTGGTTGCTGATCACTTGAGCAGGATTGAGGGACCTCTTGAGTCCTTTCCCATTCGTGATAATTTTCCTGATGAGCATTTGATGCATTTGCATTCATCACATGTCACACCTTAGGTTGCTGACATTGTTAATTTCCTTGTTGCATCTGTTGTTCCACCTCATGCATCTAGGTCCCAAATAGCTAAACTTAAGAGTGATGCTAAATACTATGTTTGGGATGATCCTTATTTGTGGAGGTTTGGTAGTGACCAAGTGATCTGAAGGTGTGTGCCTGACCATGAAATTCAGTCTATTCTTCAGTTTTGTCATGGCACACCTATCGGAGGTCGTTTTGGTCCTCAGAGGACCACTAGGAGGGTATTAGACTGTGGATTCTTTTGGCCCACCTTGTTTAGAGATGCTCATCACTTTACCACCACTTGTGAGTAGTGTCAGAGAGCAGGAGGCACAATTACACATAGACATGAGATGCCTCAGCAACCCATTATTTTTTGTGAGATTTTTGATATCTGGGGTATTGATTTTATGGGTCCATTTCCTGTTTCTCATGGCTTTTCATATATTTTGCTTGCTATTGATTATGTTTCTAGATGGGTTGAGGCTAAGGCCACTAGAACTAATGATTCTAAAGTTGTTGTGGATTTTGTGAGATCCAACATTTTTTGCAGGTTTGGTGTGCCTAGAGCCATTATCAGTGACCAAGGGAGCCATTTCTGTAACCCGTCATTTGCATCCTTGCTTCAGAAGTATGGGGTTATGCATAGAGTTGCTACCGCTTATCATCCCCAAACTAATGAGCAAGCAGAGGTTTTTAACAGAGAGATCAAGCAAGTGTTACAGAAGATGGTGCAACCAAACAGGAAAGATTGGAGCAAGCTTCTTGAGGATGCTTTATGGGCTCATAGGACCGCTTACTGCACACCTTTGGGGATGTCTCCCTATAGGGTGGTTTTCGATAAGGCATGCCACCTTTGTCTTTTAATCATTGGACCGGAGGAGTTGGGATCTCCTTGGGTAGGTCTAGTTTGATGGGTTTTGTAGGGAGTGAAAATCTGGGTGTCTTGGCGAAGGGATCAGAGCTTCTTATAGGCTTCTTCTACTAAGTTATCTTTGTTCTCATTGGATGGACGTGTGGTTTGTAGAGTCCCATTAGGCATCTAGTGAGGTACAATGCAGACAAGATTTGGATATACAGGACTTGTCCAAGATGGAGTTTCCAGAGATAAAATAGCATCTGAGGGGAGATCCTTGTATGCTTCTAAAGAAGAATGTGTATAGTCATACATTGTCCAAGGAGTTGGGTTCATAGTGATGTGATTCCTTTGGACAAGTTCTTATGGCAGTTGTTCAATAATTTCATTTTTTCTGTAAAAGTTTTTCTTGTTCTTGTTGAGGAAGGTGACAGGAAATCTCCTTCTTGTAAATTCCTCTAGTGAGCACTTTTTTTAAGGTCTCCAAGTAGCTTTCCAAGTGGAGTGTAAGGCTTGAACTCGGACAGACGAATGGAAGATAAAGGTGAACACATTTTGTTCATTTGAGTGGTTGACTTACTTGGTGAAGAGTGGGGGGAGTTGACAGCACTTTCAGAAGTGTTAGATCCATCAGATGCAAGAGGTTGACTACTTTTTTTTTTAGTGAGGGTTGTATTTAGATGAGTATCCCTTGTCTTTCTCCTTATGGAAACCTCGACTATAAGGGTGGGTTGCTTGCCCTTAGGTTCCATTATAGCCTTCTACTTTTTATTGACATCAGGAGGTAGTTAGATTTCTTGCTTGCACTTCCTTGGGATAATCAAAGGAGCTTCATCCTGTCTCACTCAAATCCCTCAGCACTTAAGCAATTGAGGTTTTCTCAGATGGCTTCCTTTGACTCTGTTTGACTAGAGCAATCTTTGGACTAGTTGAGTTGGACACTGCTTGTTACTCATGCCTTTTCTTTCTTCTTGCTTCTCTGCCAATGAGTTCTTCCTCCTCTTTTTGTCTCTGGGATTGTCTTGTCTTATTTCTCTTTTGTGCTCTCTCATAATCTTTTGATTTTTTAGCTATCCCAAAGCTATTCAAACCTCTATCTTCATCTTCTATTGCTCAAGCAAGTCTCTTCTATTTTCTCAATTTTATTGCTTCCTCATCCACCTAAGGAATTTCTTTTTGTTCTTCCATAGCCACCTTCAATATTGCTTTAAGGTTTGTTTTGTTGAACCTCTGCTAATTGGCCACAACAGAACCTTTGACCATGGTGTTGTGTTAGATTCATTGTCCAATTTGTTGAATACATGGTAAACACCTTGATTTCATAATAGCTTATTCATGAGAGAAGAATAGTAGATGTTAACCATGTCCTTTTAATCACAAAATTGCCACCGCGTTTTTGTTAACATTGGTTTTACAGAAAATCGATGTTAACGTAGCGATGTTAAAAGTTATTTTTGTAGTAGTATCCATTACTCCCAAGTTTCTCAGATTGTGGAGTGAAAAAGGCAATGGAACTAACAAAACCAAGAAGGGGTGAATTGGTTTAAAATCAAATTGTCAAAAAAAGAGTTTTAAAACTTTTGTTGACCAAAGAATCGTATCACAACTTTCTTTTAAAACAATATTGAATAAATCACCTGAACATAATACTTTTTTTTTAAAGTGCATCAATTTGAAATATCTTTGAAACTTAGAACATTGATAAAGAATTCAATAGAGAAAGATGAGAGTTAAAGAGAAGATAGAGAACAAGATTTATATTGGTTCAGTCTCCATTTCTAGATAAGCTAATCCAGTTATCTAATCAACCCGAATTAGATTTTCACTATGCAATGTGAGTTTTACAAGCAATCACAAGCAATTTCAAATTGTACCTTGAAAATGAAACTTAGGCACCGAACCCTAGGTTCCTTTGTGAATCTAATCCTAAGAGAAACCTACTTTTAGCTTCAAACTAGAAACACCTATTCTAGCATGCAGTAAAACTCTTGCACATGTAGTAACAATGCGTAAAAAAACATATGAAACAGAGTCAAAGAGAGATAACCTTTACATTCAAATGCAAGAATAAAAGACTTGATTAAATAGACCTTTCTTGATCTCAAATGTGTTTACAACTCACTGATCACATAACCTTCAGAGAAACTTTGCTCTGGAAATCTCCAAGAAATGAAAATTGAAGTTTGTGAGTTGTAAAAGTTAATTCAACGCTTATTCAAAGTGGGAACACAAGCTGGGCATATATAGAGAAAATAGTTATAACTGCCTGTAATCGATTATCTCGTTAAAGTAATCGATTAGATTTCCCATTTAATCAATTAAAGTGTTCTTCGCCACTTATGGAAAACATTCAAGAACAATGTAATCGATTACATTCTTGATTTAATCAATTAAAGTGTTATTGATAACTTCTGGGAACACTTTCAAGAACAATGTAATCGATTATTATATCCTCATAATCGATTAAAGCATAGAACTAAGAAAATAAACATGGTCTAAACCAGAGCTATGATCTCTCTGCAAGTTTCTCAAAGACTTATGTAATCATTACACATAAGTGGTAATCGATTAAACTAGAGGGTTATGTAGCACAAAAGATGTTTATTATCTTAGAAACTATCTTCCTACTTCTATATGATGATACATTATGTACACACAGATAAACTAAGTCTAATAAGCAACAAACAATACAAATACCACTCAATAAGGAGTTTAACATGTAAAAGTCAAAACATCCTTCATAGTAGGTGCTTCCTTCGCAAAGATTGTTAGACTCAAGGGGAGCTAGAGAGGATCAATGAAGCTGAGGTTCTTAGACATTGAAATGTTTAGGCTTTTTACATGTCAACTCAATTGAATGACATTTGTATATGTCTAAGTTGATGTCTCTTATGATCCATTGCATAAAACTCATTCATGTTTTTGCCATGTTTTCACAAAAGCAAAAGTTTCATAAAAAGCTTTTCTAAAACACAAGGTTTTCATAAGTGCATAAAAGGCTAAGTATTCCATGTTTCAAGTTTTGAGGAAAAATATTCTCACTAGCTTAACCAATTACCAGCAAGTGGTAATCTATTACTTGAAAACAAAGAACATTTTAATCAATTACGAGATTATGGTAATCAATTACACGGTTCAAAATCACAAGATGGACTTTCTGTGATAATGGATTACAACATGGTAGTAATCGATTACATGGAAACTATTTTGATTAAAGCTTCTTGTGATAATTGATTACATTGCGTTTTAATCAATTAAATTGTTCATAAGTCTTTTCCAGAAAGCCTCAAGAACACTTTAATCGATTACTAATAGTTAAAATCGTTTTCTCTATAAATGGATATTGCATGTTTGAACTATAAATGCAATGAATATTATAACCCTTTCTGAAGAGAGAAAAGATACTACAAGTTTTTCTGTGTTAGACCCTCAAATCCTCAAGCCTCAAGAAACCTTGAGAGGATTTTTTTTTTGGGTAACTTTCTAAAGAAGGACTTGGAGAGAATGCTCTAAGATTGTTTTCATTCAACCTTGATTCAAGTTTGGTAATCATTTGCATTCATCTGTAGTGGATCATTAGGTTGTTTCTCTCCATACTAGTGTGGTTGTAATTCTTTTTAGAATTTATGAGTTGTGTAACTAGTGCAATAGTTTTTCTAGAGGTAAGAGTAGAGAAGGGTTTTCTCTATGTCTTGATCATATAGGGTCTAAGAGAGTTAGATGCCTTGTACTTAATCTAGGTTTGATTGAGAGTGATTGTATAAACTTGTAAGAAACATATTGCATATAGTTAGATCTTAACTAGTTGGTTAGGAAACTGGATGTAGCCTCTCTGGATTGAGAAGTGAACCAAAAGAAATTTTGGTGTTGATTACTTCTTCCTTTATCTTTTCTTTTGGTTATTAATTGTCATTCGTGGGTATAACTTTTCATAATCAACAAAAACTTTCTTGTTGTAATTGCATTCTATAAAGATTGGAGTTTGATTGATTAAAAGTGTTCTATGTTTGTTTTGTGATACGATCCCTTTCAACTCTGATTGTTAAAAGAAATTTTAATTGGCCAAGAACAACCAATTCACCCCCTCTTGGCTTGTGTGCTACTCATTGTTTTCAATTGGTATCAAGAGCAGGTTCTTGTGCATTACTCAAGATCACTACTTTCTTTTTAAAGAAAATGAATACCACACAAATTACCTTTAAGGAGGGTGCCTCCCTCAACCGTCCTCCAATGTTTGAGGGAGAACACTTCAGTTTTTGGAAAAATAGAATGCAGATTTTCATTCAATCAAATGACCTTGGTGCATGGAATGCAATTGAAAAAGGTCATTTGATACCTACCAAAACTGTTGATAATGTAAAGGTTCCCAAAGAATGGGATGAAATGACTGGTATAGAAAAAAGGATTATTCAATATGATTTTAAAGCTAAAAACATGATAACCTCTACTTTGTCTTCTGATGAGTTTTTAAGAACAATTAGGTGCAAGAGTGCAAAAGAGATGTGGGAAATGCTGGAGATCACTCATGAAGGAACTGATGAAGTAAGGAGATCAAGAAAACATTCCTTGATCCATGGGTGTTTTTGTGATACGATCCTTAATACTCTGATTGTTTTAAAGATTTTAAAAGACCAAGTTTAAACCAATTCACCCCCCTCTTGGTTATTGTGTGTGTTCATACTGTTTTCAGATTCTACGCGTTTTATTTACTACGTGTAGTATCAACTTAGAAAATGATCCGGAAGTCATATCTACCTTTTTCTTAATTTACAATCTTTGAGTAATTAAAATGAGAGTAACATGTTTACGAAATTAAAATAAGTTTAAAAATATTGGTTACATTTAAAATCAAATTTAGGGTGGTACCACTCCTTCTTTGGCTAGCATTAAAATGATTCCTGGTTTTAAGTTTCCAGCTGCTCCAATCTCCTAATTAAAAAGGCTTAGATATTCCTTCAGAGGCTCTTGCATACCCTACCTTATCTTCTTTAAGTCGGCTTCTTTCTTATGCCTGGCCTAACTGGACACAAAAGTCTCCCTAAACTTGTAACATCCTCAAAATTTTATCTTGAGCTTATATTTATATTTGAATTATGGAAGTGTGATGATAGTTTGATACAAGAAGAAAACCTCTAGAGTTTCTAGAAGGAGAACGTGTTTTTCTTAAAGTTACTCCAATTACACAAATAGAACGAGCAATGAAGATCAAAAAGTTGAGTCCTCGTTTTATTGGTCCTTTCCAAATTCTGAAAAGAATAGGTACAGTTGCATATCAAATAGCTCAAAACATTGAGTCCTCGTTTTATTAGGTCGTTACAAAACTTCTCTGTTAGGTCGATCCAAGAGTCAATCAACTTTGAGGGGAGTGACTAGAACCATTTTAGCACAAAATTTTTTAAAGATAGTAAAAATTCTCAACGATCAATGACATTGAGGTACCTCTATAGGATAATGCTGACTTGAATAAGATGAGATGAACATTAGGATCAGTGAGTCCTTCTTACAACTCCAATCAACACCAAACCTTAGTGTGAGATCGGAACTCACACCCGTGCCATCCCGTCGGGAGCCACCCCTTACGCATGGACGCACGTATATGGTACCTCCGAGAATAGGCAATCAACCGTAACGGGACACACCTATCTCTTGGTCTTAAGGGATCATCATCACCCTGGGATCATCATCACCCATGAGCAAGCCAAACTAGGAGGTGCGCTCTTCTCCTAGGGAGGTCCATATCTATCTAACTGGCCAGAAGATCTATCAACAGGTATCATACATTTTCAAGCATAAATGCAATCATACATATCATTATGAGGATGCAACAACCATCAATGAATGCATCATGAATGCAACCATCACTCCCTCGGAGTGTGGTGGAGCACAAGCAGTGGGAAACATCCCCAAGAGACCAAGAACTTACCTGGCAAAGCCGAGCTCTGCAGTTCTTTCCCTGCTCTGTGGCCTACGCCACTGACACCCTCGGTGTCACGCCCTCGATGACGACAAGGAAGGCCCAAGGACGACTCCCCCAAGCACGGGTATCCACGAATCGCCGCTGTTCGTCGCCGAACTCGAGTTCTATGGACTTCCCTTGAGAAAGGGATTCTCAAATTTGGGGTTTCTAAGGGGAATTTGATGAAGGATTCAAACTCACCAAGTGTTTTCCAACACAATAGAAGTTTAAGGGAGGTGATTTGGTGAACAAAAAAAGGTTTAGGAAGCTTGGGCACTCAGCAATGGAGGTAAGGTCGCTGGAGGAAGAAGAAAGGAAGTTTTTCCTTCAGAAATCGCGATTTGCCCTTTTTATAGGGTCCTGTCAGAGCTGCCGCGCCACTCCCGCACGATTCACGCCATCCTCCAGTACCAATGGCGCCACTCGCGCCCCCTGCAAAGAAGAACAGATCCTCTGGATGGTCTGGCGTCATCGGCGTCAGGCTCCAGAGTGTCCGGCGCCACTCGCGCCATCAACCAATGTGCATGGCGCTGATCGCGCCACACCGGCGCTACCAGCGCCACACCTCTGCACTGGTTTTCTGCAGAAGAACCTAGCGCTATCAGCTTGAAACCCACACCAGGCCTCAGGGTCATTATATTCAACCCCCCTTTTTAGGAATTTTGTCCGCAAAATAGAGATCATACCTGTCAAGCAACTCGGGATATAGCTGCAACAGCTTCTGCCCCGCTCCCAAGTCGTCTCCTCAGGTGTCCTCCCTTCCCATTGCACCTTGACTATGAGAATGGTCATGCTCCAGATCTGTTTCTCCATCTGATCCAGAATCCGCAAGGGTCGTGTAGGACTCGTCAGATTCTCTCTAATCTGAACGGTGTCGGGCTACACCACGTGCGCAGGATCTGATACATACTTCCTCAACTAGGACACGTGGAAAACATCATGTAGCCCTGACAAATGGGGAGGCAAAGCTAGCCTATAAGCTACTGGCCCTACTCTCTGAAGAATCTGATAGGGACCAATGAACCTAGGACTCAGCTTCCTCACACCCAAAGCCCGTCCTACACCCGTGACTGGAGACAGCCTCAGAAACACATGATCACCCTCATCAAACTGTAGGGGTCTGTGTTTATGATCATAATAGCTCTTTTGTCGACTCTGAGCTCTCATCAACTTGTCTCTGATCAATCTAATCTGCTCAGAAGTCTCTTGAACCATCTCAGGTCCAAGAAGCTGTCTCTCCCCTACCTCTACCCAACAAACTGGAGTTCTGCACCGCCGGCTATACAAAGCCTCATAAGGTGCCATGCCCAAACTGGCATGAAAACTATTATTATATGAGAACTCTACCAGAGGTAGGTATCTATCCCAGCTAGTACCTTGCTCCAAGGCACAAGCTCTCAACATATCCTTCAGAGTCTGAATGGTCCTCTCTGTCTGACCATCTGTCTGAGGATGGTAGGCTGTACTAAGCCTCAGCTAGGTCCCAAAAGCATCCTGAAGAGCACCCCAGAACCTAGAGGTGAACTTCGGATCTCTGTCACTGACAATACTATCCGGGACACCATGCAACTTCACAATTTCCCTGACACACAACTGGGCCAACTTCTCTGCAGCGTAGTCAGATCGCACAGGTAAGAAATGAGCAGACTTGGTCAGCCTATCCACAATCACCCAGATGGAATCACATCCACCCTGAGTCCTCGGTAACCCCACTACAAAATCCATGGAAATGATGTCCCACTTCCACTCAGGAATCTGTAAAGGTTGTAGCAGACCAGACGATCTCTGATGCTCAATCTTTACCTTCTGACACACCATACATTTTGCCACATGCTCAGCTATGTCTTTCTTCATCCCTGGCCACCAGAAATTTCTCTTCAAGTCCTGGTACATCTTAGTGACACCTAGATGAATACTGAATTGGCCCTTGTGAGCCTCAGATAGGACGACGTCCACCAACTCGCCCTTAGGCACCACAATACGATCTTGGTACAACACCAAGTCGTGGTCCTCCCAGGAAATATCCTGCTAGCCAATCATGGCCCTCACAGCCTTATCCTGCTTCTGTGCTTCTCTGATCCTCTGAATTAGATCATTACCAATCTTGGTCTTTCTCAACTCAAGACCCCGAGCACCCTCGGTCACAGTCAGGTGCATATCTCTGAACTGCTCTATCAACTCACAGTCAGAGATCATCATGCAGGCGGCACTCACATGCTTCCTGCTCAAGGCATCAGCAACAACATTCGCCTTACCGGGATGGTATCTCAACTCAAAATCATAGTCTTTGAGAAACTCCATCCACCGCCTTTGTCTCATATTCAGCTCTTTCTGATCAAAAAGATATTTGAGACTCTTGTGGTCACTGAGCACCACCAACTTAGCACCATACAGATAGTGCCTCCAGATCTTTAGAGCAAACACCACAGCTGCCAGATCTATATCATGAGTAGGATAAGACTCCTCATGAGGCTTCAGTTGCCTGGAAGCATAGGCAACAGCCTTCTTATCCTGCATCAGAACACATCCAAGTCCCCGCTTGGAAGCATCGCAGTACACCTCAAAGATTCCCTCAGGGTCAGGAAGGGTCAACACTGGAGCTATAGTCAACCGTTCCTTCAACTCCTGGAAACACTGCTCGCACTCATGGGTCCAAACAAATGGAACCCCCTTCCGAGTGAGGCGAGTCAAAGGTATCACCAACTGTGAAAATCCCTAAATGAACCTCCGGTAGTAGCCGGCCAATCCAAGGAAACTCCGAATCTCAGATATGTCCTTGGGTCTCTCCCAAGACATCATTGCCTCTATCTTACTGGGATCAACTGACACCCCAGCTACAGAGATCACATGGCCAAGAAATTTCACCTCTGTTAGCCAAAACTTGCACTTTGCCAACTTGGCATACAACTGATTATTCCTCAATGTCTGAAGAACAATCTCAGATGCTCAGCATGCTCCGCCTCCGTCCGGGAGTAGATCAGTATGTCATCAACAAACACCACCACAAACTGATCCAAGAAAGGCCTGAATACCCTGTTCATTTAGTCCATGAACACTGTTGGGGCATTCGTCAGACCAAAAGGGATGACCTCATACTCAAAGTGACCATGCCTAGACTTCCGGCTGTCTTTGGTATGTCTGTAGGCTTTATCCGAATCTGATGATATCCAGATCTCAGGTCAATCTTAGAGAACACTCTGGCTCCCCTCAACCGATCCAACAGATCATCAATACGAGGCAGAGGATACTTATTCTTAATAATAACCTTATTCAACTGACTGTAATCAACACATAATCTCATACTGCCATCCTTCTTCTTCACGAAGATCACCGGTGCTCCCCAAGGTGAGACACTTGGTCTGATAAATTGTTTGGACAACAGGTCCTCCAACTGCACCTTCAGCTCCCTCAACTCCAGAGGAGCCATACGGTAAGGTGCCACAGATATCGATCCCACACCAGGAACCAGATCAATAGAGAACTCGATCTCTCTCTGGTGGTAGCTGAGTAATCTTCTCAGGAAACACATCCACAAACTCACTAACCACCGGGATCTGTGACAGATCCACACCTGGCTTATCTTCTGTCACACAAGAGAAGATATAGGTCTGAGCTCCTTCCCTGATTGCCTTGCGAGCTTGCAAGATTGATAGGAAAGAGGTGGAACTCAAACCAGTCCCATCAGATGGCACAACAACCCTCTTCAGACAACAATCCAACATCACGCCATACTTGGCCAACAAATCCATACCCAGAATGATCTCGAGGGTAGGCATAGCTAGGCAGTACAAATCAATCATGTACTCTCTGCCATCAAACTGAAACCGCATCACAAGCATCGAGCAGAATAGTACCTCTGATCAAGTCAGGAGCTCTGGCTGCTTCTCTGGCATCCACTGTATACACTCGGCCTGCTGTGGGTGCTGTCATCTCAACTGGTGCAGCCTGTGCACGCTGCACGGCCCTCTGCCTGCGTGCACTCACGGGAAATATGGCCTGGCTTGCCACATCTGAAACATATAATCTGCCCTGAGGGGCACGATCCCCAATGCTCCAAGCTGAGCCACTCTGGCTAGAGCCTCTCTTGAATCTATCAGAAGAAATAGAGACTCTCAAGTCCTTTCCCTTACCCTTCCCGGGTGGTCCAGAACTGCTGGGTCTTCTCCCCTCCTGTCTGACTGAGGGAGTAGGCTGATTGCCTCGATGTCTGTGAAGCATGTCCTCAACTTGGTGACACTGCCTCACCAAGCTATCCATATCATGGGATCCACTACCGACAACCCGTTCCTCATTTCTCTCCCTAAGTCCTCTCTGGAACTTAGCAGCAAGTATATCAGTATCAGGCAAGGATCTCCTGAAGTGTGCATATTTGGCCAGCTCATTAAACTTGGCCAGATACTCGTCCACAGTCAAGTTCCCCTGAACAAGACCGTCAATCTCTGTCTGCTTCTGCTCTCTAGCATCCTTGGGAAAGTATCTGTCCAGGAAACAGGCCTCAAACATCTGCCAGGTGATCACATCTCCCCGACCGCTCAACAACTGAGATGTGGTAGTCCACCACTCATGGGCATCGCCCTGAAGCATATAGGTCGCATATAGCAACCTCTGATGATCAGGACACTCCATCATCGTGAATATCTTCTCCAAAGCCTGCAACCATCTAGCTGCAGCAACTGGATCATATCCACCAATTAACACTGGAGGGTCATGCTTACGAAAATTGATAACTGTTAGGACTTCGTTTTATTTTCGTATTTAACCTATTACGTGTTTAGTTTACGAAAAAAAAAATTTCTACGTAATTCATTTACGTAAAACTAATATACGAAGCGGGTTATTTAATCTACGACGTTCGTAAATTCATCAAAATACACAGTCCAAACATAGTTTAATATAACAATCCATGTACAATCTCCAACATATCTAAAATAAGATACAGACCATCCAACCAAAATAGTCCAATACAAATTACATAGCTTCAGCAACACCAACCAGAGTCAACAATACACCAAGCCAAGTATAGAATACAAATCATCCAAGCTCTTCCATCACACCATCTCAGCTTTAAACTTTCACTGTTCCTCTACTCGCCCAACAGATTGGGGTCATCACAGGTGTCAACCACCGACACAAAATAGGGTAAGTATATGATAAACATAGTTAGATATACAACAGATTTATAGTAAAACCAAAATAACAATCATAAAACAGATACATGATGAATGATGCATGATTTCTTTGTTAAAATGATGCATGACTGAGATCTCAGGTTCACCATAAATGGTACCATAGTCAAGATAGCCCCACCCTTTCCTAGTGGAACAAACTTATCCATCCAGTCAGGGTAGCCCAATGATGCGTAGGAATATCACCTCCACCTATGTGATCATCATGGTGGTGTGGTCCTCACTGTCTCAACTATCCCCTAGTTCATAACTTCTTTGAACGCGTGGACTCAGTTTAGCTATCTGACACACCTCCTCTTGAGGTCACTCCATTACCTCTTCTCTGAGGTAATTAAATGCAGATGAAATATGTAATAATTCATTTTTATTTCTTCTTTACCATTAGCCTCCCATTTATTTCTCACATGCTTTAACCATTTAATATAAATCCCACACAGAACTCAGCTCAACATATTATGCATGTATTTAGAAACACTCAGCAACACATGGTTTTAGTAACAATTCATATAACACGTGAACTTTATAGAATACACTCACCATATAAACTTTAATATAAACATCCAATTAATATACAACATACCATCTTTATTAGAATATCAAGTAAATAACAAAATAACATGCAAACTTTAGTACAACTTTTGTACAACATCAAGCAAGTAATAAAGTAACACACAATCTTGGTAAAGCAAGTATACCTAGCCACAAAGTATAAATAGTTAGGTTGCTTAATCACTTTCTTATTAGACTAGATTCAAGTTAATTATTTCTTTAAGTTATTTAATGTTACTCATCCAAATTATCATCTATGTACCCTTTTTTAGTTCATTGAGGCATTTTAACAAACACATGGTATACAAAGCTAAAGTCTTATAGGAATAAATGATAACATAACTTAAGTCTTATAGAAATAAATAGTAACATAACATAATCAATATCTAAGCCATGTGTATCACAATACTTCCCCATACCTTGCTTTCTTAAGTTGAAATTTTAGCAACAAGCTTCCAAGACTTCCTAGTTTCTTCACGTGAACTTTCAAGGGTTGTGGGCCTTGGTTTGCTTTGAAATTTTAGTGAAAGGGATGTAGGAATGAAGTAGGTTGCTTCAAGTGTA
>PYAF01005448.1:8615-18747 GCA_007407185.1 Glycine tomentella
CATGTTTGAAGGTTTGAAGGCTTGAAGATCAAATTTATGATTCAATGTAAAAGGAAAAGAAGCCTTCTGTTGATCCAAGTTTCTATATGTTTTTCATTAATAATCATTCATGCATTACATCATAAAAGCTTGAGTAATTGATTTGAAACTGAAAATTAAGCAAAGCTTTTTGGAAAAATAAGTTCTAAGTGTTTTAATCAATTACCATACATTTATAATTGATTACATTGTTCTTCAGAATGCTGGAAATGAGTCAAGAACAAATTAATCGATTATCACATCGTTTTAATCGATTATTTCAGCAGTGCATTCATGTAGATTTTAATGAGTGACTGGTTTAATAGATTACCATTTGTTTGTAATCGATTACCAAGCTATTTTGAAAATAAGATCACTCTGCCTTAATCGATTACCAATTGGTTGTAATCGATTACATAGTTCAATCATGGTTTTTGCATTTCTGTCGTAATCGATTACCATATTATGTAATCGATTACACTTCACAAACCTATTTTTTACAACATCTGGTTTAATCGATTACACAGCGGGATAATCGATTAAACATCTTCATGCTGTAACCCAGAACCTATCTAGAACACTTTAATCGATTACGTGAGCGTATGTAATCGATTATAGGAGCTGGTTTAATCGATTATTTCTGTTACAGCTATTTTATATAAATAGAACCCTGCCTCTTTTGAAAAAAATGAAATAGAAATTGATTTTTGAGCACAAAACATACTGAGAGCTTTGTAACAAGTGAGAAAGGCAGTCTTTGAGTTTCTATTACTCTTGCTTCCATCCAAACCATCATGGGTTACTAAGTTTTGTAAAGCAAGATAAATCTTTTCAAAGTCTAAGGAGAGAGCATTGATTCTGCATATCATATTTCATTCAACCTGATATATTCTTCACTTTGCATATGTTTCTTGGATCATCAGGTGAATTTTTTCCTTATTCTTTGATGGTGTAACATTCTTGGTTTGAATTTCTGTGTATTTGTTCCATTGTATTTTGGTTTTCTTGCAAGTGTAGAGATAGTGTTTCTCTAAGGTCAGCTGAGTAGTGTTCTCAGTGTGGGTATTAGCTTTTAAGGATCTAATAGGGTTTTAGATCTCTGAACTTCATCTAGGATTGATGAAGAGGAGCTTGTAAGGATTGTTGTTGATATAGTGGAACTCTACTCTAGTGTTGAGTAGAAGAAACTGGATGTAGCCTCATAGGTTTTGAGGTGAACCAGTATAAATCTTGTGCTCTTTCATTTACTGCATGTTTGATTAATTCTTGGTTTGATTTCTAAAAATTAATTTGGTTGTTAAGGCATTACAAATCTTGGAGGGTGTTTGAATAAAGTTTTCTTCATTGGTTTTTGATAAAGATCCAAAGGGAAATTAAACTCAGATATTTTACTTGGAAAGAAATTTTGAATTTACCAAGGCTAACCAATTCACCCCCCCTCTTGGTTAAGTGTGAAGTGTTCCTTCATTTTAACAGAATTAAGATTTGAAAGGAATGTTTTGGTGGCCTTGCATGAAAAAGGACATTGCAGAGTTTGTAGGAAAGTACTTAGTATGTCAAAAGGTAAAAATTGAACATCAGAAACCTTCTGGCACTTTGCAACCTTTAGAAATTCCTAAGTGGAAATGGGAAACTATATCTATGGATTTTGTGGTAGGATTACCTAGGAATGTTTCTGGTCATGACTCAATTTGGGTCATTGTAGATAGACTCACTAAGTCATCACATTTTATACATATTAAGATTTCTTATCCATTAGAGAGATTAGCTCAATTGTATATATAGGAAATAGTTAGATTGCATGGTGTACCCTCCACTCTAATTTCTAATAGAAACCCCCGTTTTACTTCTAGGTTTTGGGGAACATTACAAAAAGCATTTGGAACTAAATTATGCTTAAGTACTGCTTATCATTTCCAAATATATGGACAAATAGAACAAACCATACAAACCCTAGAAGACATGTTGAGAGCTTGTGTGATAGATCAGCAGGGTTCTTGGGAAAAATATTTGCCATTAATAGAATTTGCTTACTATAATAGTTATCACACAAGCATAGGGATGGCTATATTTGAAGCTCTGTATGGTAGGAAATGTTAGTCTCCTTTATGTTGGTATGAATATGGGGCATCAAGTCTCTTGGGTCCAGACCTGGTAACTCAAACCACAGAGCAAATCAAAAAGATTAGTGAGAAATTGGTAATAGCTCAAAACAGACAAAAACATTATGTTGATAAAAGAAGAAAACCTCTAGAATTTCTAGAAAGATAACATGTTTTTCTTAAAGTTACTCCAATTATAGGAATAGAAAGAGCAATGAAGGTCAAAAAGTTGAGTCCTCCTTTTATTGGTCCTTTCCAAATTCTGAAAAGAATAGGTATAATAGCTTATCAAATAGCTTTACCACCAAATCTCTCCAACCTTCATAATGTTTTCCATGTCTCTCAACTCCATAAATATATTTCTACCTGAGTCATGTTCTAGAATTTGAATCAATACAGTTAAAAGACAATTTAACTATGAGTGTATCCCCGACAAAATTTTGGATAAAGAAGTAAGGCAATTAAGAAATAAGTATATATCATTGGTAAACATGGCATCGGGACAAGGACGTTCGGAAGAACATACTTAGGAGTTATAGTCAGAAATGAGAAAGAAGTACCCTGACTTGTTTACAGGTATTTACAAATTTTAAGGGCAAAATTTTCTTTTTAGAAGTGGTGAAATGAAACATCCTTAAAATTTTATTGAGCTTATATTTATGTTGGAATAAATTGTGAATATGTGATGATAGTGTGATACAAGAAGGTTATGATAGAATTTTATATATCCCTCTGTACTTAACCTAACGAGGTGTTTGACCACTCATTTTAAAGCTTAGGATGTCCTCTATGTTTTCCTAAAACATGGGACCAAATTGAGCAGTGAAATCATGCCCATAATTTAATTAAACACAAGTTGTCCAAAACTGTGCATACTCAAAACAGCCAATGCCACCTTTTTAAAACAAAACATTTATATCTCTCATTTCTTACTCAAATTAGGTGTATGATATATGGAATTAAAAATCTAGATGTAAACTATAACATATAAAAATTTCAGCTAAATCTAGATTGTGTACTGCTTGCAGTCATGAAAGCACTAAGAGATGTTATTACCCAAATTTGAGCTTGCTGGCAGTTTTGGAGTTTAGTTTTTAAAATACTATAGCTAGAGTTTTAGAACTCTAAATGAGGCATGTGAGACCTTGTTAGAAATATTAGGAAGTCTAGCTTAACATAATAAAGATGAGAATTTTTGGACTGGTAGATTAGTACAGAATATAGAAAGAACAAACCATATATGGTAAAAACTTTCTAGCTATTTGAAAGAAAAATCTGGTTTTGGCAACATGTAACTCCTAGAATTTTGGCACAAGGACTAAAATTTTCAGCCAAGCTTGGACTAATCAGAGGTTTCCTCATGAAATATCCATTTCTATGTACACATGGGTCATTAAATGAAGGGAATCTTGCATCAAAACACTAAACTAGAAGCATATTGTGAAGGTGTAGGCTGTTGTGAATTTTGAAGGCTGACAGAAAAAGGTAAATCATGGCCTTGTGTATATGTCTAACTATAAGAACCAAGTAAATACGTTCAGTTGCCTAACCATGTTCCACGTATCCTAAGTCCAATTGCTCAAGTCAAGGATTAAGGAATCTTTGACCAAGAAAATCTAGTAGATAATGATAAAAGTGTAGAATAATATCCCTTAAGTAATGATTGGTTAGTTAAATTCTAACTAAACTAACTAATATTTCAGTTATAATCTAACTAAATCACTTAAAACTTAAATAATTAAATTAGTATAAATAGCTAAGGATGTTACAAAAAAATTATGCACGTGAACTCCTAACTTCAAAGCTCATCCTACGGCTACTTGCTTTCTTTACACCTTGCTTTTTACTTCTCACCTTTGTAATTTCTCACAACCATAGTTTCACTTCTACTGTCCTATACATCAATTTTTCTTCTTTTAAAGACTTTCTTCCTTGAAGATTTCCAAAAAGGGCAGTCATCTAGTCATTTGCAAATTCAATTCACTTGAGGTAGGTTAGGCTTCAATCTCTAATTGAGAGTTTATTTGGACTAATCTTTATGTGCAATGGTGCAGATTTATGGATGACCCTAGTAGGCCAAATTTTCATATTATTAAAGGGTATTTTATGATGTGATTATGTTGATTTAACAATAGGGTAGGTTGATGATTTAAATGCTAAAATTTTAGTAAGGATTGGAGTTGATTTTTGATGACCTTTAGACTTGATTTTGATGGAATTTTGGACTGTTTGCTTATATGATAATGTTGTAACTGTTTTAAATTAATTTTATAAAGTAGAGGTTAAATGGTATGGGGATGAAAGGTCTAATTACTCAAGTGGTTCAGTTTGATCATTAAATAGTAGAGTAAATAGGTTGAGAAGATCATAGGTCTAAACTAAGTTTTAATCTTTTCTTGTGAAGGTATAAAGGACTTAGAAATTATTTAGAAGGTATATTATGGTTTACTAGCTAGACTACTAACATGTTGTTTGTAGCTTGAGGATATTATGTTGCCATGCATAAGATGGCATGATATTTGATTGAATACGGTATAGTAGCCTAACTGATGGAGGTTCATTCTAAGCCAAAGGTCTAGAAGAAGAGCTTGAAGCACTTCCTTTGGTGTGATTTAAAGGACCCATGACAAGAGCTAGAACTTAAACCCTTCAAGAACACATCAAGGCTAACTTGGACAAGCATGAGGAAGCACACCAATCCAAGGAGAACAAGGGCTGGATTTGATGTCCCAAGTCCATTTTAATTCAATAAATTCTAGCACTTGTTAGAAGCTTAAGTTGAGACAAATAGAAAGGCCTTTTAGTGAAATTGTGTAAAGAGGTGTAGGTTCACTTGTGTTTAATTTGTGTAGCAACTTAGTAAACTTGTTGGCTGCACTTAGAAGCTAAAAATACTGCACCAATTTCGAATTTGGGACAGCCAAGGGTCACTTAGGGAAGCTTGCACAATAAGTTTCATTTAGCTTGCATTTAGGCTCCTTTTGTTGCACTTCAAGCTTAATTTGAAATGTCATTTCATGTATATTTGATGTGTAATTTCGTGACCTATATAAACTGTCCACAAACTGAATGTAACTAACTTTGATTCATTAATACAAATCTGAAATTTGTGTGAGAGCTTCTCTCTTGTTCTTGTGCAAGAACTTCTTGAGTCTTATCAATGACTTCTCAATGCTATTGTGGTGATTCTTCCTAGACTTATTGGAGAGCCTCTCCATGGTGTCTTCCATCTTCATCCCTAACCTCTCTTCCATCTTTCATTGCTGCCATTAAAGAAAGCTTTCAGCTATACATTTTCATGAAAGCTTGGACAGCTTGTGTGTTCTTGAAAGTTGCTTGAAGATTGGGTTTCATCGCAAGGTAGATTTGGAAAATTCATGTCTAATGGGTTTAGACATACATCATGTGGTATTTGGAGCCTAATCTTTGTGTAATTCTTCTTCAAGTTCAGTTTTAGAACTTCTTCAAAGGTAAAATTCTGCACCAAACCCAAAAACGAAAATCTGAAATCTTCTTCTAGTCCTTGTGTTCTTGTGTTTTTGTGAAAAATTCTTGGTGGTGTGGACTTGTTGTGTGCTCCACCACATAAACCTTGTGTTTCCTTTAAGTTTCATGTGATTTCATGTGTTCATGTTCTTCATGTTCTTCATGTGTTCTTGAAAAATTTCCAATTTTCTAGTCTTGATTCTTGTCAATTTTTGTTTGTAGTGTTTTTTGTGTTGTATGACCACTTGTTTTGATTCTACTCTCATGCCTAAACTGAATTGAGTTGTTAGAAGAAAATTATTGAATTATGGTTGGAACAATACAAATAAAAACAGAATTTAGAAGCAAAGAAAAATACAAAATTACAAGTTCCAAAATTTCCTTTGAACCACAAAATTAAGTGAACTTGTATGACATGCAAATTTGACGAAATTTGGCTTCTAGCAATTGAATTTACTTGCCATATCCTTGGTTTGCAGTTTGGTACAACCAATATATGTCCTTGAGTTGTCTCATTGAATTCCAATTTGAGTTGTGCTTTTCCAAATTTTGCTTTTGTTGCTTGTCTCTTAAAATTTTCAAGGTTTTGTCTTAGAGTTTTCTTGTTCTTGGACTCTTGAGTCTAGCCTAGAATTATTGTCTATTTCACTATAGTAAAGAAGCTTGATTTGATTATATGTTTTTGTTTAAGAACTATAGAGAGGACTAAGAGTGGAAAAAGGCAAGAGAGAACATTATAGAAAGAGCCAATATAAAGTGCACAAACAAGAGTGTGAGTGGCAAACACTTAGAGAGTGATGAGAATTTCCTTATATACTTGTGTTTTTACTAACCATTTTTTTAAGGACGAGCTCAATAGGAGATGAGGTTTGTCACCTAGGACCACTAGGTTGATGAAAGCCATGACAAAACAAATGGAAGACTTGCAAACCAAAATGGATGCAAAGTTTGAAGGTTTACAAAGGGAGAACCAAAGCAGGAGTCATCCAATGGGAAGTGTGGATGGAGAATCTCATGGTGGTAGGAGGGTGAGTGAGTATGCTTTCTCTCATGGAGGAAATTATGAAGATGAGAGGGAGGATTGGAGGGAAAATAATAGAAGAGAAAATCACAGGAGACACAATCCTAGGAGGCAAAATAGAGATGAAGATTGGAGGGTGAGGAGAGAAGAAAGAGAATGGAGGAATGAAGAATTGAATAGAGTGAAAATAAAAATTCCCAAGTTCCTTGGCAATAATGATCCCGAAGAGTACTTTGAGTGGGAGATGAAAGTAGAACAAATTTTCTCATGCCAACAAATTGAGGAAGAAAAGAAAGTGATTCTAGCAACTCTACAATTTGGTGGCTACGCTTTGGTGTGGTGGAACCAAATTCAAATGGACATAGGGAGGATGAGGATACAAAGAGTAAATTGTTCGAATGACTTGAAGGCATGCTTGAGAGGAAGATTTGTTCCCACTTATTATGCAAGAGAAGTCCCCAACATGCTTCAAAGACATCTCCAAGGCTACAAAAGTGTTGATGACTACTATAAGGAAATGGAATTGATGATGATAAGGGCTGAAATTGTGGAGGTCAAAGAAGCAACAATGGCTAGGTTCCTTCATGGCTTGAATAGAGAAATTCAATATGTGATATAGCTACATTTTTATGCTATAATTAAGGAGCTAGTCCATAAAGCTCAAAGGGTGGAGCAACAACTAAAAAGGAGAAAAGCTTCATTTTCTAGGACCAATGGGCTGCAACTTCCAGCTGGAAGGACAAAGCCTAAAAGGGAGGTTTCTCATGAAAAAAATAAAGAAGAGAAGGTGGAAAGCTCAAGCAAAAAAATTGTGGATCCAACTCCTAAAAGATCACGCAATATCAAGTGTTTTAAGTGTCTTGGTTAGGGTCACATTGCTTCCCAATGTCCCAACAAGCGAACTATGATTTTGCTTGAGGATGGAGGCATAAGGAGTGAGTCTTCAAGTGACTCAAATAGTTGGCCGAGGAGGGTGGTCTCTTGGTAGTAAGGAGAATGTTCAGCAATTTTTGCCTAGAAAAAGAGGAAAGTCAAAGAGAAAATATTTTTCACACAAGGTGCTTAGTTGAAAAGAAAGTTTGCTCACTTATCATTGATGGGGGGCAGCTGCACCAATGTGGCTAGCACAAGACTTGTGGAGAAAGTACATTTGCCAACCACAAAGCATCCAAGGCCATACAAGCTACAATGGCTTAGTGAAAGTGGAGAAGTACTAGTAAATTCTCAAGTGTTCATTCCTTTTTCTATTAATGCTTATAATGATAATGTTCTTTTTGATATTGTGCCTATGGAGGCTGGTCATATCCTTCTTGGTAGGCCATGGCAATATGATAGAAAAGTCATACACAATGGCATGGAGAACACTTTTGAGTTTGAGCACTTAGGCAAGAAAATTATTTTGAAGCCTTTGACTCCTAGACAAGTGTGTGAGGATCAAGTGAGGATGAAAGAGAAAGAATTGAGGAGTTGAAAATAATACTGTACTTGCAAAAAAATCTGCACAAAAAAAAGGCAAAGAAAGTGAGCTTCTAAAGAGAAAAACTAGTCGGAAGCAAAGAAAAGAGAAAGAAAATGAGAGTAAAAAAATTCATGAGATTAAAGAGAGCTTGTTCTTAAGTGAAAAGAAAATTAAGAGAGTGTTATTGGCACAAAAAACTGTTTATTTTATGCAAATCTCTCTTTGTTTACATGTTGAAAAAGAAGGTGAAAAATTGCCAAAAGCTATGCAATCTCTTTTGGAGGAATATCATGATGATTTTCCAAAAGAAGTGTCTAATGGCTTGCCTCCTTTGAGAGGCATAGAGCACCAAATTGACTTGATTCCAGGTTTTTCACTTCCAAATAGGCTAGCATATAAGACTTCCCCCATGGAAGCAAAGGAGATCCAATCACAAGTGGAAAAGCTAATTAACAAAGGGTGGATCCATGAGAGCATGAGCCCTTGTGCCATGCCTATTATTCTTGTGCCTAAGAAGGAGAGAACTTGGGTAATGTACCAAGATTCCGTCAATTTCCTCAATTAGTAAACATGTGTAGAATTTATGACGAAGACTCCCGAGCTAGGGCCTCTCATTACAAGAATATGGGGCCTATCAGGAAAAGGATGGGATACCGTCTAAACCAAGAAAAGCCATATCAAAAACGTCGTCTAAATGGTAGAAATTTTAGAGCCCCAGTTAACCAAGCTTTTTCTTCCTTTCCTATTAAATGTTTCAAATGTGGAAAAACTGGACATTATGCTTCCTCATGTTTAGTATCAGATCCTGTTTGCTATAAATGCAACAAGAAAGGGCATATTTCCATGAACTGTCCTCTGAATCACAAGCAAAAGGAAGAAAGGAACCAGAGCCATCCCCCGGAGAAACCAAAAGCCACAGGAAGAGTATTTACTCTTAGTGGGGCTGAAGCTTCTCAATCTGAAGGCTTAATCCAAGGTAAGTGTTTCATAAGTGAAACTCCTTTAGACATGTTGTTTGATTCAGGAGCTACTCATTCCTTCATCTCCTACCTCTGTGTTCAAAATCTAAAACTTTCTGTGTCCCCTCTAAATGTCAATTTGATAGTAACCACCCCTACTAGTAAGTCAGTTATTACTTCTGAAATTTGTCTAAATTGTCCATTAAAAATTACTGATAAAATATTTTCTGTTAACTTGATCTGCTTACCCTTACAACAAATTGATGTCATACTTGGTATGGACTGGTTATCTTCCAACCATGTCATGCTAAATTGTTTCAATAAAACTATAAGTTTTGAAAACCCTCAAATTAGTAAGGATATGCAGATTGTCTCTCCTAATAAAGTCCTTGGAATGATGAAAAAGAATGATATTCAAATATACATGATTACCTCTTACTCTGAATCTAAAAATGAATCTGATGAAAAAGATCTGCCTGTAGTAAAAGAATTTCCTGAGGTATTTCAAGAAGTAAATAAGTTACCTCCTGAAAGAGAAGTAGAATTTTCTATATATTTAATTCCTGGAACTGGACCTATTTCTATAGCACCTTATAGAATGTCTCCTGTAGAATTAGCTGAGGTAAAGAAGCAAAATAGAAGAAGAATTATTAAGTAAACAATTTGTAAGACCAAGTGTATCACCATGGGGAGCTCCAGTGTTATTAGTAAAGAAAAAGGATGGTTCTATGAGAATGTGTGTAGATTACCGTCAATTAAATAAAGTAACAATAAAAAATAAATATCTTTTACCTAGAATAGATGATTTAATGGATCAACTGGTAGGTGCTTGTGTTTTTAGTAAAATTGATCTTAGATCAGGATATCATCAAATTCGAGTTAAACCTAAAGATATTCCTAAAACTGCTTTTAGTACTCGATATGGTCATTATGAATATTTAGTTATGCCTTTTGGAGTAACTAATGCTCCAGCCGTATTTATGGATTATATGAATAGAGTTTTTCATCCTTATCTTGATAAATTTGTAGTAGTATTCATTGATGATATTTTAGTGTATTCTAAAACTAAGGAAGAACATGCTGAACA
>PYAF01005448.1:18847-29774 GCA_007407185.1 Glycine tomentella
AAATATTAAGCTAAAATGGTGATGGAGAAGCTTGGATGATTTGTGTTCTATGCTTGGTGTACTATTGTCTCTGAGGCCATGAAATTTGTATTGGACTATTTTGGGTTGTTGGTCTGTATTCGAACTATATTATGGTTTGTATCTGAATAATATTATTGTAATGGACTGTATGATACTTTATTTTGTACTAAGAAATATTAAATGGTAACTATTTTATTTGAAGTTTCATTGGAAAATTGTTTTAAAAAAAATGAAGAAAAACTATTTGGTAAAATAAATTTCTGTATAAAACAAGCAAAAAATTTTAGACGTTACAAGCTCCCCCGTATCCAACATAGAAGGCACCTTGGAATTTCATGCATACGTATTGTGTGAAAGATTATTTATTGATGTTATTGGAATTATTTGATAAATTACTAACGTACAAACGTATTTGGTGGTTTAGTTTTGCCTACTCACTAGATTTGTTTCGTTTTTTTATAGATGACAACATTAATCATCTTCCTTGATGCTCTAGACTGGGGATGGTACATAAAGGAGGAAAGAAATCACTATATTATTATCATGCACCCTGTTAACCGAGTTTATGTATAATTTGTAATTCCTGTATGATAACTAGGGACTAGGGTGGTGTATGGAAGATCTTGTACTTGTGAAACATGAAGTAATACAGCAAGTAATCAGTTCTGTCTAATGAAGGAGGTTTCCACTTACAAAACTTATACGTATTTAAATTAATTTTTACTAATATATGTTCCTTAAAATAAACAGTAATAAAAATTTTCTAGAAATATATTAGGTCATTACAGAAATGATTGCAGTAAGGTTGAAATCGAATCACGGATTTTTCTCACAGACTGGGTGGCAATGATGCATTGCTAGATGCGATCATTGTCTATAATATTAGAAGATAAATAGATAATATTATTGTCAGTCTAGTGGGAGCCTATGGGATCACACGCATAGAGTAATCAATTGGAGAGATGAATAAATTAAACGTGAATTAGTTTAGTTCATAGTTAATTAATAAAACAATATTTAATTAATTAAAAATATATATTTAATTAAATAAGACGCAATTTGACGAGACAATTAATTAGATATGATTTAATTAATTATCTATATAAATCTTATAAGATAATTATTTATATCAAATAAGATTTGATAAAGATAAAATTTTATTGGAATTTGGATAAAACCACTGTCTCTCTCTCTCTCTCTCTCACACACACACACATACACACACGCACACACACACACACACACACACGCACACACACACACACATATGAGAGAGAGAGGTGAAACTAACCCACTACATGAAATATCTTATTCCTTTATTATTGTGTTTGTCCAATTGACCTCAAGTAAAAATGAAGTTAAACAATCCCAAATTTATTACTCAATAACCAATATAATTTAGACAATTGTCTATTAAGTAAATTACACTCGTACCCCTTGCGTTTTGCTCAAATTTCACCTGATACCCCTCCCTCTTTTCACATTACTTTTATCCCCCTCTATTAACGCAGTTAACTAACGTACATTGCAATATTTGAGCAGACAAAATTACCGTTCGTGAGTTCTTCACCGTTCCTCTTCTAGTTCGCGAATTCTCCATTGTTCCTCTTCCAGTTCATGAGTTCTCCATTGTTCCTCTTCTAGTTCGCGACATTCATGAGCACCTCCATTTGTCTTCCTCTTCGATGTTCACGAGCGTTTTTTTTACTGTTGCCTGTTTCTGAATGGGGTTTCAATGGGGACCAGTTTGGGACGACTTATGATTTTTAAAATCATTTATTTATTATTATTGATTAAAATAGTGTTGATTTGGGACCACAGGAAACATAATGGATGAACTGGAAATTATTTGTTTATTATTGTTGATTAAAATAGTGTTAGTGTTTGGGACCACAGGAACACAATGGATGAACTGAACCAGACAACATGGATATTTTGATCCACTTTACGGACCAACGGGGAAAACCAAGTGAGATATGTAATGTTGATCCTGATAAGTTTGGAATGTTCAATGCAGATGATTGTGTGAACAACATTGCTAATGATTTAGACTTGCCACCATGTCACCCTTTTATTTTGTGGTTTTGTTATACTGCTAGTGGTAAAATTCTTTCCCTTAAGACTGATCATCATGTGTTGAAAATGTTTGTTGAGAATCAAAATTCAATTCATATGTATGTTAGTAGAACAAAGGTTGAAAGGAAGGGTGTTAACACTGCATACCAATAAGGTGGGTTTACATCCAACAAAAAGTTGGTTTACGTCCAATTACAGAAATAAAAAAAAGGAAGCAAGAGTCTTAAAATATTTTCAAGTTGAGAGGAAGAAGATGAGGGTATTTTAGATATAAAATTTTATTAAAAGTCATGTGACCAGCATGTGCCTAATTTCTGTTAAATTATTAAACGATGTTTATGACAGAGGGATCTGAGTGTAATGTGTGTTAAACAATTAAGGGACTTTTTGTACAGTTCGAAAAGGGAGGGGTTTCGGGTGAAATTTGAGCAAAACACAAGGGGTGCGAGTGTAATTTACTCTTGTCTATTTTAAATTGAATCGTTCATACTATGATTATCACATTTAATGTCTCATCATTATTTTTTTCTCTCATATCATTTATGTGTAAAGCGGTAAAGTTGTGTATTGGTGATTTGTTGGTCATGAGTTCGAATCCGAAAACAACCTCTTTTCATATGCAAGAGTAAGGATGCGTATAATATCTCTCCCTCTTATATCCACATAGCGTGGAGCATCCGGGTAATGGGGTACGTAAATTTTTAGTTTTTTTTATCATTTATGTGTAAAATTAAAACTTTACAATTTTTAATTAGAAGTTAATAATTAAAATTACACTAAAATTATAATAAAATTATAATTAAAAAATTGTAAAATATTAAAATCTTAATAATTATTTTTTAATCATTATATCATTTACCTTAGGAAAAATATATATGGCTGTAATTTAAATTTTTATAATTTTTATCTATAACTTTTAATTAAAAGTCATACTCTTTATTTATAATTATAATGAAAATACTGGAAAAGTATTTAAGGTATTATACTTAGAAGTTGTAAAATAAATGAAAACTATTTTCCTAAAGTTTGTTTTTTTATGATAACTATTTGCCTAAATTGAATTAAAAAAAATTAAGATTTTAATATTTTATAATTTTTTTTAATTATAATTTAATTATATTTTAATTATTAGCTTTTAACTAACAAATATAAATTTTTAATTTTACACAAAAATGATATGAAAGAGAAATTAAAGATGATGGATTAAATGTGATAATCATATCATTAATGATAAATTTTAGAATAAGACAATTGTCTAAATTCTATCAGTTATTAAAGATGGGGTTGTTTAACCCAATGTTTACTTGCTGTAAGAGAGAAAAGTGTTTCATACAAAATCCCTACATGTCTACCATCGGCTAGCACCAAGATCTAGCCGCTTTGGTTGTTGCTTGCGTGGACTAAGTAGATGTGCCATAATTTCGACGTTTTGTGATCAAAAGCAATCATGTGGTTTGAAAGCGCACTCCAAAGGTAACCTCCAAACCCTTAGTAACTCTTGCATAAACCATTCTCCACAGGATGTGGTTCTTTCCACTCATGTTCATTTTTGAAAATTTTGAAATTATAGACCATGAAACCCCAATAGTGGTATCAGAGCGTATTGGTCTCATGATCACCATGAGTCCTTAGGGGGTCAATAGGATTGAAATGACTTGAAGGCATGAGTTGGGCATCAATTTACAAAATAAATTGGAATAAGAAGTTATTCACCCAACAAATCCAAGAGTTGCATAGGAATGCATTTGGAAAGGACCTTCCTACCTAAATAAATAAGTTTTGGGTGATCAACCAAAGATTTCTCAAGATGAAGTGAAATATGGATCTTGGCCCACTAGAAAATCTTCCAATGGGATATTCGAGTCAATAATTGAGGGTTATTGATTTGAGTAAAATAGGGGGAGTATATTTAATGAAAGTCCTTATGATATATGTTTTAAATTCTGATACTTAAAATCTGCATGCTTAATGTTTTAGAATTACCATGTCTGCAAAAAAACTGTCATTGCGCTAGGTCTTTGACAAGGACAAGTTATTTGAAAATAACTTTCTAGTTTGGTATAGAAACTTGAAGATTGTCCTCAAACAAGTATGTAAGCTATATGTGCTCGATGAGAAAACTCTTGAGCCACTTGTGGCTAATGCTTCAAGGGGGGACATGAATGCTTATTAGAAGCACCTGAGCAATGCCATTGATGTCAAATGTCCCATGCTTGCTACTATGAGCTCGAAGTTGCAAAATCACCACGAGAACATGGAGGTGTTTGATATGACCGAACACCTCAAGTTTCTCTTTTAGGAGAAAGCAAGGCAAGAGAAATTTAACACATCTAGAGCCATTGTGATAGTACAATCTGGAGGAAAGCAAGGGCAGGAAGTGGCCCCCTTTTTGTGAGGAACCGTGAAGGCAAGAAAATTTCAAAGCCTAGCACTTTTGGCCAAAAAAGATGCTAATGATGTAGCTTAGATTGCGATCTGCTTCCAATCCTTTAAATTGGGCATTGGAAGAGGAAATGTTCGATATACCAAGAAGAGTGCAAAAGTATAAAGGGGAAGTGAGACTTCCACTTTTGGTATCTTTGTTATTGAGGTTGATTTGTCTATTTCAGCATCACGGGTATTGGAAACTATATGTGGATCTCACATTTGTACAAATGAGGAAGGACTAAAGGATAGTAGCGAAAATGACCAAAGACATAGTGGACCTATGAGTGAGAAATGGAGCGAAAGTTGCATTAGTTGTAGGTTTTTTGTTTTGACTTTGTCGTCTAAGCTTATTTTTGAATTAAATAATTGTTATTATCTTCCATCGATTAGCATATACATCATTTCTATTTCTTGTTTGGACAAGAAGGATTCTCATATTTTAATAAAGGACAAATATTGTTCTATTTATATGAATGATGTTTTTTATGTGAATGCGGCTACGAGTAATGGACTATATGTTCTAGATCTTGAAATTCCCATCTATAACATAAATGTGGAAAAAGGTTAAACCAAATGGTTTGAACCCTACATACCTTTGACATTGTCGTTTAGGTCATATAGGCGAGATATGCATCTCTAAGATCCATAAAGATGGACTCTTGGACTCATTTAAGGTGTGTGAATCTTGTCTGTTGGGAAAGATGACTAAGGCCCCATTTACCGATCAAGGTGGAAGGGCTAATGATCTTTTTGAACGAATACATAGTGAATTATGTGGACCCCTACATCGCCCTGCTAGAGGCGGCTTATCTTATTTCATCACATTTGTTGATGATTTCAATAGATATGGATTTTTATATCTTATGAAACACAAATCAAAAAGCTTTGAAAAGTTCAAGGATTTCAAGAACAAGGTAGAGAACCAACTAGGCAAAAGTATTAAGGCCATATAATCATATTATGGTGGTGAATACTAAAGCCATGAGTTTGACATTTATCTGAGAGAGTGTGGGATTATATCCCGACTCACTCCACCCGGAACACCATAATGGGATGATGTGTCTTAGAAAAGAAATATGACCCTATTGCATATGGTACGATCCAAGATGAGTCAGTCAGAACTCCACAACTCTTTCTAGGGATATGCATTACTTATAGTTGTATTCATACTTAAATGTGTTCCGTCAAAAGCAGTTGAAAAGACACAATATGAGATATGGGCAGGCGAAAGCCATACATGTCTTTCTTACGGATATAGGTTTTCATGTTTATGCGAAACATATGATTTCAAAATAAATTCGAACCCAAATTGGACAAATGTGTCTTTGTGGGATACCCTAATGAAAACTAAGGGACACTATTTCTACAACACCTTTAAGGAAAAAGTGTTTGTCGCTAGGACTGAAGTATTCCTTGTAAAGGAATACATCTCCAATGAAGCCAGTGGGAGGAATGTAGACCTTGGAGAAATCCAAGTGACATAAAGCATCAATCCACCTACAATGGTGAAAACAATAGGAATATCAACAATAACCAAGAGGGGGGCTGAATTGGTTTAAACTTGATCTTTTAAAATTTATTTATAAAATCAAAGTCAAAGGATCTTAATCACTTTTAAACCAAAAATGTTTTTAATCAATCAAATCACTCAGCTCAAGAAATCAATTGCTCAAAAATAGAACTTGTTGAGTAATGATAATAATACCAAGAACAAATGAACAAGATAACTAGTAAAGATTGAGATATAGAAAATCAACACAAGAATTTACACTGGTTCACTTCTCAAGAGAAGCTACATCCAATTTCTTCTAATTAACACTAGATTAGAGTTCCACTATTATAAGTTTCAGTTCTTACCAACTTTATATCAAACACTCTTTATCAACCCTAAATAAAGAATAGAAATCTAAAACCCTATTAGACTTCTAGTGATCAAGAACTAGAGAACACTACTCTGCTTTTCCCTAGAGAACTCTACTCTAGCACAAGCTTCAAAGAACTCTTTACAATAGGATCAAATAACAAAAATTGCAAAAACGAATTTACAACCAAAGAGAATGGAGAGAAACAACCTGATGATCCAATGAATATGAATGCAAGTGGCTTACCAATTAGAGTGAATTGTAGAAAAAGAATTTTAGAACATGCTCTCCAAAACTTCTTTGAGAACTCTTGCCCAAGAAATCATTCAATACCCATGAAGATTAAAGCGTGGGACAAGAATATAGTTAACCCATAAAATCACTTTCTAACTTTGAGAAGGCTTGTGTATATTCAGAAAATTCGAAGTATTCAAGTTAAGTTTCAAGACAAGCCTTAATCATATTTATAACAGCTTTTATAACAGATAGTAATCGATTACACGTGCTAAATAATTGATTAAAATGACTTATGTAATCGATTAAATTGTCACTTAATTGATTAAAGTGTTCAAAGCTTCATTCTGGGTTTAACAACAAACAATATAATCGATTAAACCGAGATGTAATCGATTAAAGCAGTGAAGTTTTATTTCTGAAGCAGCTTGTGTAATCGATTACAATTTATGGTAATCAATTAAAGCAGTGAAGCATGCTTTTCTAGATAGCTTATGTAATCGATTACAATTTATGGTAATCGATTAAAGCAGCAATGCATAACTTTCATTTTACACTATTTAATCAATTACAAAGGTTATGTAATCGATTAAAATGTTCTTCAGTGCTTTTCCAGATTTAAAATCAAAGCAAATAATCGATTATACTGATGTGTAATCAATTAAAACAATAGGATTACATTTTTCCAAAAACATTACCCATTTAGTTCCTTTTCAAAATAGCTTTGATACTTTGACGAAAACATTTAAGCATGTAAATGATTATGTGCATGCAATGCAAGGATCAAAAGATTGGTCTCTCATACACTTCATTTTGAATTACAATCTTCAAGGTATGTGAAAAGCTCAAAACATTCTTCTAAGTCATAATCTTCATTCTTCTTGTTAGCCCCCTATATCCAATAAATGGAACAAGAACCAGTGCCACAAAGTGTTGTGGATCCACTTTCGATTCAAGTAGTACAAGAACTCCATAGCTCAAATAGGTCACATCACTAATTGAGAGTTATGGGCTTCTCTTCATCCAGGAAGGTGATATGTTGCTCATGGGTCAAGTTCAGCCTTACTAGGAGACCATCATCTGGTCTGAATCTAAGAAGTGGATCAAATACTACTAGACATGATTGACTTGGCAGAGATTCTAAGGAAATAATATAGAGGTTTCTATCTCTGATACTAGAGAATATGACTTTTCCAATAAATGTTTCTTAAATCAGACAAGCAGTATGTTCAAACTTTACTTCATAGCCATTGTCACATGGTTGACTTATGCTTAAAAGATTCTATTTTAAGCTGAGTTGGGCTTACCAATTTTACCAAATCCCTTGATGAAGGCCTTTATGTTATCTCCAAATGTTATAGACCATTCATCCTTCTTCTTTACAAGGGATAATCTGGTTTAATGTGACTAGGTTTATTGCATTCCTAGCATCTGATTTGTGACTTAAGCTTTCTGCTTGTTGAGGCTTCTTTTTGAATGAGAATCTCTTAGTTCCTTTTTTTCTTTTTTTGAGTAGTCTTTGTACTCTCTTTGAGTCTTTGTGAGAAATGCTAGTTCATCTCCATCTTCTTCATAACCTTCATCATCAATTTCTTCTAATTCTACTGTTGAACTAAGTACCTTGGATTGCTTTGGTTTTCTATGAGGCTTTTAGTGCATAAGCTTTTCCTTTAGGCACTTGTAGCTCCTTCATAAGTTCTTGCTCATGAATTTTTAGTGAGCCTATTAGTTCATCCATAGCCAAACTCTTCAAATCTTTGGCTTCCTGTATTGTTGTAAATTTAGGTCTCTAGATCTTTGGCAAACTTCTTAAGATTTTCTTAATCTTATGGTGTGTTATGTATATTTTTCCTAGGGCATTTAGTTCATTTACTATGGTAGTGAATCCATTGAACATGTCTTCAACGGATTCTCAAACTTATGAGTTAATATATTAACCTTTGAATCTTCTACCTGATATGTTTCCTCATTTGTTGTCTTTAGAGTGTTTTTGATATCTTTTGTCAGACATTCTGCAACCTTGTCATACTCAAATCTGTTAAGTGCATGCAAAATAAAATAACACAAGAAGGGGGGTTGAATTGTGTTTCTAGAAAATTAAAAAAAAAATTATCTAAGACTAAAAACACGTTTATCGTCTGATGCAGATAAACCTAAAACACTTAGAGAGGTTTTGCTTCAGATGATGAGAAAAACACTTTTCTTTGTAAAAAATGAGATGTAAGATCTAAAAACAAATACAACCATTTGTCAATTCAAGCAATATAAAGAAGCACACAAAGAATTATACTGGTTATCTCAAACCCGAGACTACATCCAGTTCTTGGCAACCACCAAGTTCCCATTACCTTATCAAAGTTACAAGTATTTTTCACTGTCACTTCTGGCTCTCCAATTGCAAGCTCTACCTAGGGGTGTCAATTTGGACCGGCAAACAGGGATCCCCATGGGGATTTCCCTATATGGGGCCTGGCAGACGGGGACTTTTTTCCCACGGGGTCCCTGCTCTGAGGAAATTATATAATTACCCTTATATTAATTGTGCTTTTATATTTTATTAAAATATTAAAGGTTGGTTTTATATTTTTAAAACACTTAATCACTTAACACGTACACAATTACACAAACTGATACAACACATCAAGTAACTAAACAACTCAGCCCCTCACAGACTTACTCGTTCGTTCTTATTCTTATGAAAACTAAAAACCTAATGTCTCCCTAACATAAGCATCATTCACTTCTCCCTAACCCTAAGCGTTGTTCACTTCTCCCTAGACCGCGCCATTCACGGTATTGTTCTTAAACTGCACAGCATTGCCCACTCCTATCGCCACTCGTCGTTGGCCACATTCTTGGTGTCATCCTTTCTCCGCACGGTACCCATCCGGTTACTTAGATGTGTACTACTTAATGTAATGCCATATTGTTTTGGTATTTGTAAATTGTTTATACAATATCGATGTATTATTTCATCATCAAGCTCCTCAGTCATTTGTACATTTGATTTACAGTGGTCTAGATACAGAATTTGAAATGTTTTCATTTTTTGAATATGTTTTGTTGAACTCAACTTTTAATCTTTTATAAAAAGGTTTTAATTTTTGAACTCAAATTTTAATTTTTTATAGAAAGGTTTCTTTTTTTATGAAATTCACTTTTAATTTGTTGTTAATTAAAGCTCTTGTATTGTAGGAATTTGTCTAAAAATGGTTGAAGGTCAATCATCTAATAATCCTACAAATATTGAAGTTCCACTACTCCCACACCCCATTTAAGTTCATCAGGAGAGACACCAAACAAAGTTACTTCCAAAGAATAAAAGTTGCATTGCGGTAACTACTGATATGTGAACTTCTAGTAATCATAATAAAGGATATATGTCTATTACAACCCATTACATTGATGATAACTGGACTTTGCAAAATTGCATCCTTGGGTAATTCCTTTATAACAACTTTATTCTAAATATGTTTTTTCTTGGATTTGTAAATGTTATAATTGATGATATGTTATATTTTATTTTAATTATTTTATGTTCATTTATGTGCTTGCACCATATTTTGCTGAGATTATTTATGATGTTTTAGTAGAGTATTTATTGGATTAGAATGTTGATAGAAACCCATCTACATTAACAGTTGATAATTGTAGCACTAATGATGCATTGATTTATTAGTTATTTGATAAGATACCACCCTCTTCATTTGTTTTGGGTGGGGAATTATTTCATATGCGATATTGTGCTCATATTTTGAATTTGAAAGTAAAACAATTTCTAAATCTATTGAAAAGGTTAGGGACAATCTTACTTTTTGGGTTACAACACTGAAAAGATAGGAGAAATTTAAAGATACTTGTACTTAATTGAGCATTATTTATGGGAAGAAACTTGCACTTGACTGTGGAACTAGATGGAACTCAACTGTTTTAATTCTTGTTTCTACATTACCTTACCAAGAAGTTTTTGAACGTTTAAAGCAAAGAGATCCTCAGTATAAATGTTTTCCAAGTGAAGAAGATTGGAAATTTGTAGCTGAAATTTGTGACAAGCTGGAAATATTTATTAGTGTCACTGAGTTGTTCTCGGGTACTGTTGTGCGATTTCTGCGAATATGTTTACGGCAAGTGCACCGATCGTTAACAAGTAATAAAAGTGAGTAAGTGAGTTATCGTCTCCACAGGGATTGGGGTAATTTTTACAATAATATTAATTATAAATGATTGGAAAATAAAGACAGAAAATAAAGAACAAAGAGTTGTTGGATAAATTTGCGTTTGAATAAAAATAGAAATTGAAATAAATG
>PYAF01005448.1:36211-70747 GCA_007407185.1 Glycine tomentella
AAATATAAAATGACCACAATTAGAAAGAAAATGGTAACAAACCATCACAATCATTCTCAATATATCCATTAGTTTAACATACATTTAACAAACTACACATCAACTTTTCAACAATTCAGATCAATTATGCTTAGAATGATCCATGCACTTGACTCAATTCTCAAATGCAATGTGGTACCATTCGTCAGGAAATAGCCTAAGTGTGTCCACATAACACTCTCACTTAGGAAAATGATGCAGTAACTAATCGAGGCCACCCTATCGTGCACAGGCAACTCCCCCCCATGGTGACCAACCTGAGTCTCAAGGGAGTTCCAAACCGAGTGATGTGCCCCCAAGTACTCACATTTTTCCTCATGAAAAATCACAGGTACTTACTGCTACCGTTTATACTATTTTCTTGCAATTATGAAGTATGAAACACGGGCATCATCAATGCACTGACTGTGGATAGTAAAAAAGTCTAAGCAATATTTCTCTCTCCAGGGATGCTTAAAATTCTTAAACCAATCTTCTTCCCTTTGTAGGGATATCCAACAAGTTACTGCACCCCCATGTACATATACAACATACATCAATCATAAAGACATCGTCAACATCAACATCATCTCATCTCAATGTCATCATCAACATCAATCATCTCAATCTCAATGTCATAAACAACATCAACATCATCTCATTTCAAAATCATCATCATCACAAGCAATCTCATTCCACATTCCCCAAGCCTTCAGACAACATAAATCTCTTACAATAACAATCCATAATACCACGAGACTGATATTTTAGGAAAATTCTAAATTAAATAGGAGAACTAAAGTATACAAAACAAACTCTTATGCCCATTTAAAATTTAATAAAAAAGTAAATAGAAGAATAGAAATAAAATTTTAGAATCTTCTCTATAATTAAGACTTTTCCCAAAAAATCTAATCATTACAACAACAACATCATTTAAAAATTCATTCATAAATAACAAATATATCGCATTCGATTAGTTTAAAACACATTTTTTGAAAACCAGCACACAACAGGGACATATATACATCCCCATAATTGGATTCCCTAACCCAAACTATGGTATCAAAAGTTGGAAACAAACAATAAACTCCCCTCACCTATATATATTCTCTCGTTATCTCCTCGCGACGTTGTTTTGAGATCTCTTAGGTTCACGTTCGTTAGTCCAATTGCAGATCTCTATATACCAAATCAAAGACAATTCAGTATAGATTTTGAAGACAAGGTTAATATTAGCATTTGAGGTCAAATTCCCACTCAAATTTAAAAGGGGCTAAAATGGTATTTTTGAAGTCTACATCAAAGAGACGTCATTTTGAAATGTCAATCACACCAATGTGATTAGGGTTCAATGAAGGTCACCAAAATGACATCAATATTATAAAAAGAAAACTTTTACAACGTCTCATTTTCAAATGCCTTTCAAAGGAAGTGTAAAAAATCCAATAACGGTACCCAAATCACAAGAGATACTAAGAGAGGCTCAAACTAACTAAGACAAGGAAATCATGGTTACCTAAAATAAATCGCGAAAAGAGGATTGGAGGCTCCATTCTCTACCAAATCCTCGAGTTGATTTTTGAAGATTTTGTTCCAATTAAAGTGTTCCTCTCCGTGTGGTAGTCCGACGGCTTGTGGCGGTCACCAGTGGTCGTGGGTGGTGGAGGAGAAGGGTTAGGGCTTGGGTGAGGCTTTAGAGAGAGAGAATTGAAAAATTATGTCTTTCAAGCTGATGGATGTATTAATAGACTGCAGATCTAGCTTAGCAAGCTGGTCTCGCTAAGCGTAATTTTCTCTCTGTCAGAAATTACACTTAGAGTGCTAGTCGTGCTAAGCGAGATTCAAAAGTTGTTATTTTACACATCCAAACAATCAAAACGTGAAGAGGTTTGTTTTGAAACTACAGTCCAAATGTGAAGGAGATCCAACGGTTAAAAAGTCCAAGATCATTGTTTTACTGAAACAGGTTTTGGGTAAAACTTGAAATCACACATTTTCAACACAGATCAAACAAATTCCACATAACCTAACATACTCACCAAGCAGTTACACAAGAATAATTCACACAACACTCCAATTAATCTAAACTAATCAAATAACACAAGAAATACATCAAACATCTATTTTTAGATATCAAAATTTCGGGCGTTACACAAATATCATGCAGGGAGTGTTGCACTATCCTTGGCCACTCCATCATCGTCTTAGTGGATACAGGGAGTTCTCACAATATCATGCATCCTAAGGTGGCTAAACACTTGCAACTCGAGGTGACACTCACTCCATCATTTCTTGTGATGGTGGGTGATGGTAATCACATCTATTAAGTGGGTTTTTGTCCTAATGTTCCCCTCCAACTCCAGGCGCTAGATTGGTTGTACCCTTTTACCTCTTACCTATACAAGGGGATATGTTGTTTTGGGAGTAGAATGGCTTCAGACTCTTAGCCCGATTGTATCTGATTTTTCCATTCCATGCATGACCTTCACACACCAAAACAGTCCCATTACCCTTAGTAGCCAGATCCTTCCCCTTCTAAACCATCCAACCTACACTATCTCAAACAACTTTTCCATAAGAATGCCATTTCCTCCCTTCACTTGTTAACATTCACCGAACTCCTTTAGCCTACCCTTCACTAGACCCTCTCCAAAATTTCCTACCCAACTTCTTAACACTTATCCACTCCTATAGAGATGTATTTGACACCCAAAAGGCTTACCCCCATCCTGCCTTCATGACCACAAATTTCCCTTATCCCAAATTCGTCACTAGTCTAAGTTAAACCCTATAGGTACCCCTATGCCCACAAAGAGGTCATGTCTTCCCTTATAGAGAAATTGTTAAAGCAAAGGTTCATTATTCCCACCAATAGCCCCCACTTCTCTCCAGTTTTGCTAGTTCAAAAAAAAGATAATACTTGGAGGTTTCATGTGGACTATATGGCTCTTAATCCCTTGACTATCAAGGACAAATACTTTATTCCCACAATTGAAGAGTTATTTGATGAAATAGGGCAGGCCACTATCTTTACTAAGATTGATTTGCATTTCGGTTTCAATTAAATATGAGTTCACTTTAAGGATACTCATTGATAAACCATTTTTTGAGCGATATTTTGTGAGTCTTTGTGCCATTTTCATGCATTTTGTTGGCAGAACCCACGTTTTGACACTAGTTTTGTCTTGCAGAAGTATAATCGCTCAATTGACTGAAAGAGTTAGAAATTGCATGTTTTCTAAATATTTGAAGACTCTGTCACTTCTTGACAGTCATGGTATATTCAACATGGTTGTGGTAAGTACTATGACCATGGCAATATGATGACTCCCCTTCTGAACAATGTCAGCCTTCCGACAATGGTCATAGTGAATTCACTATGGTTGTAATCTACACCACGATGGTCGTATTCATTCCACAACTTCCTAGAGCTTTAGCATCAAAATTTTCTACCACGATCGCAGTGCGCCTTATTTGAGTAATTATCTTTAGGAAGCTATAAATAGGGTGTTGGTGTTTGTAATAAAGGGATTGAAATATTTTACATGATTTATGATTTTGAGAGCACTTTTAGGGGTTTTGAGAGTTATGAAGCATGGACAACACTATGAGGACATATCGTGATCATTGTTCCTACCTTATTGGTATGTCTATAATAAATTCATATAGGTTTTCGAATTGTGCTCTGATCATGAGCGGCTAGTCACCTTAATCTGGAGGTTATGATGTAACTGTCCAATTGTACCCCTTTCTTTGTGTTCTTAATGGAATTCCTCAATGTTTTATGTTAATTAATTATCTTTTTTATCTCTATTATTTATTAGGGAACTAGTGATTCTTATGCTTAATCGAATGTACTATGGTGATTATCTGTGTATATTTGGTAGACCTAGGTAAAGAATATTTAACACCAAATTGTGTTATCAAATTGTTTAGGTAATCTCTAATAGACTAATTAATCTTAATTGATCATCCCTCATTTTGATTATATCATTTGGCTTAAATCAATATATCTATGACCATTGGAGTATTGGTTTAAAGTAAAAAGCATCATTAAACCTTGATCATAGACTTTTGATTGACTTTAAGAATCGGTAATTAACTTTGATAGGAGTTTTAAAGGGACTGAAATTGGAAAAAAATTGGTACTAGTGAATCATAATATTTGGTCACTTTTAATATCACTCAAATCTCTCTTTGCAATAGTTTATTTGTTTTCTCCTAAAATCAAAAACCACAAAAATACTTCAATTTCTTCCTAATTATCCCAAATGTTTAGTTCAATAATTTGGCTAAAATATATTTTTCATCCTCATAAATATGAAAATGTTCAAAATTTGTCTAGTACCAATTTTGAACATTTTAGCCAAATTTGTGAACTAAACATGATACATTTCAAATTTGTGAGGACAGAAAACATACTAAAAATTTTGCAGGAATGGATTCCGAACATTTTCATATTTATGAGAACGAAAAACATATTTTAGCCTAATAATTTTGACTATTTGAAAATACAACTGGTCTCTAGAATTCGATATCCAGACTTTTAGTCCACTATTATTACTGTGTAAAGTACACTTGCCTTTATGTGAGTATTATTTTTACGCATCACTCACAAAAGGGATTTTAGGACTCCTAATGGCATTACAAAATTTTAGAAATGCCCTTTGGGCTTACCAACGCGCCTTCATCCTTCCAAGCTGCCATGAATGATTTGCTTTGGCCTTATCTTCACAAAATTGTTCTAGTACTTTTTGATGATATTCTAATTTATAGTCCTACTTATGACCATTTAGCTCATGTTGAAATAATCCTAGACTTTTTCTAATTCATTGTTTTTATGCCAAATTATCTAAATGTTCATTTGCGGTCTCTTAGGTGAAGTATCTTGGTCACATTGTTTCTGCCTAAAGGGTCCAGCCAGATCTGGCACAGTCCCTAGCCAGTGTGGATTGGCCCATTCCTCCCAACCTTACTGCCTTGCATAGTTTCCTAGGCCTAACAATATTTATTCTCCATTATGCAACTATAGCTTCCCATCTCACGGATTCATTGTGCTTGGGCTCCTTGTTTAATTGGGATACAAATACAATTCAGACATTTACAAAGTTAAAAACTATCATAACTACTACTTTAGTGCTCTGTTTGTCAAACTTCACCCTTTCACTCGAAATTGAAATAGATGCCTTTGCCACTATTGTAGAAGTTGTTCTTTCCCAACAAGGGTGCCCATTAATCTTTTTTAGCATGAAACTCTGCACAAGGATGCAAACAAAGTTAGCCTAGTGAGGGAATTGTATGCTATAACAAAATCTATGTGAAAATGGATACAATATCTTATAGGGCAACAATTCAAGGTTTTTATAGACCAAAAGAGCCTCAAACATCTGTTATGCCAATCTTGCCAAACTCTAAATCAACAAAAATTGGTGATTGAGTTATGGGGTTTCTCTTATTAGATTATATACAAACCTGGTAAGGAGAATCATGTGGCAGATGCTTTATCCTGATCTAGACCTTGTCCTTTTATTCTCAGCCCTTTCTTCACCCATACCAGACTTGTTCTCAACCTTGTAGTAACTGTTCCAAGAGGATGTTGGCTGCAAACAATTTTTGCACTGATGCCAGACTGACCCTTCCATGAGCAAGGTATTTCAAGTCAGTAGGGGAGTCGTCTTGAACAAGGGTCATATGTAACGACCCGCCTCGTCGCTACTGTATCATCAACTCTTACCACACAAGATTTAACTTTTAATGAAAACTTCTTTAAATTGATTATGAAAATGATGGTAAATTTTTCGCGATAATACAATTATCATACACGTATCACAATTTCATAATTAAACACATATGTACATATATATATATATATATATATTAAATTGGTACATGTCATCCACATGTTAAAACTTCCTTTAGTTTTACATGTAATACAACTGAAATTACATATCTAACAAAAAGTCAAAGAACTAACTAAGGAAGAGTTGATTAACAAAACACAACTCTTTCCCAAAAAGAAACCCAACGTCATAACGTTGGCTTGGTGGCTCCAACTAAAAAGAATCTCCCTCCAGAGTCACCTAAGGCTACTCATCTGCTCACACGAACGAAGGTTCTAGATCATCACAGGTACCAACCACACGGTACAACAAACGCAAGCGTGAGTTTATTATGTACAACCAACAAGTAATAGATAACAGTAGATAGAGAAGGCAATCCAAAACATCACAACCATCATCACAATACTCAATCAGTTCATCACGCAGCCAACAAGGATAGTCATCCAAATGCATTCCACAAGTCAACCTATAATGCTTAAATGATGCATGCTCCTAACTCATCTCTCAGCATGCAATGTGGTACCATCCCGGAAATAGTCCAACACAGGAAGATGATGCAGCAGGATGTCAAGGTCACTCTGTCGTGCACAGGCCGCTCCCCCCACTAGTGATCAGCCATGGGTTTCATTAAAGGAGTTCCAAACAGTTGTGCCCCTAGTACCTTTGTACTCTGCAGCTAATCATCCTATTTCCGTCAAACAAATGAAGTATGTCACATGGGCATTATCAATGCATGAACTGGCCAGGAATAAATCCTTCCTCGCAAGGGTGACCTACCATGCACCCCAATGTACATACATACCACCCCAAAATGGGCTCACTAATGCAATGACCGTGGTTAGGAACACATCCTTCCTCACAAGGGTAACCAACTGGTCATTGCATCCCACGTGTACATACACAACATACAACCATAGGCACCATCAATGTATGACCTGGCTAGGAACAAATCCTTCCTCGCAAGGGTAATCAGTCATACCCCCCATGGGTATCCATGTATATCCACATCACACAATGACAACCATGGGCACCATCAATGCATGACCCGGCTAGGAACACATCCTTCCTCGCAAGGGTAACCAGTCATGCACCCCCCATGGGTGTCAATATATATGCATATCACATAATGACATTATAAGCATCAACATAATCTTTTTATCAATGTCATTATTGAAAATGATAGGAATACTTCAATACAACCAAGAGGGGGGTGAATTGGTTGAACCTTGGTATTTAAAAATTTTATAATCAGAGTTTCCACAGGATCTTTATCACTTTAAAAATTGTTTTGAAACCAACAATCTTATATTCAATCAAATTCCTCTGTCAAAAAAATCAATAGACAATTGAAATCTTTATGTGCAAATAATTTGATTCACAAACCAAAGTAATAAGGAGATGAAGAGAATAGAATAAAGATCAGCCACAATTTTATACTAGTTCACTTCAAACATTATGAAGCTACATCCAGTTCTTCCACTCAACACTAGAATGGAGTTCCATTATTGCAAATTAATATTCTTACAAGATATTACAAGCCTTTCTTTATCAACCCTAGATAAAGTTCAGAGATCTAAAACATTATTAGATCCTTAGAGACTAACCCCACTAAGAACACTACTCAGCAACCCCTAGAGAAACACTATCTCTAGTCATCATGCAAGAAACCCATTTGCAATAAGTCAATCTTTACAGAAATCAAATAAAAGAGATACACCTTCAAAGTTTAAGGAAAGAAGTCACCTGATGATCCAATGAATGAAGTACATATGAATGATTAAACCAGGTTGAAAGTTGAAAACAAATTCAGAAATTACTTCCTTAAAGCTTTGAAAAGAAACTTCTTGCTTTTGACATCAATTAACAACCCATGAATGTTTTGTGAAAGCAAGAACTCTATGAACCCATAGAATCACAAAAAGAATGTTTAGAAAGCCTTTGAATGCTCAGAATACGAATTGATCAAGTTTTTTTTAAAAAAAAAATAGCTGAGCAAAGGTTTTATTTATAACAAACTTTTTTAACCGTTGGTAATCGATTCGTACGCTCCTGTAATCGATTATTTTGCTTATGTAATCGATTAATTCAAGACTGTAATCGATTAAGTTGTTCATCAATTTTCTGGGTATAATTAACAAACAAAATAATCGATTATCCCGACAAGTAATCGATTAAACCAGGAAGATGTATAAAACGTTTTTGAACTATGTAATCGATTACTGCCTCTAGTAATCGATTAAGCCAGAAAGCTTCTTAACCATGAAATGTACTGGGTAATCGATTACGGATTTTGGTAATCGATTATGACAGAGAGCATGTAAGCATAGGCATATGATGTAATCGATTACTGTCTTGGGTAATCGATTAAGACAGAAAGATGTTTTTTAGTTTTAGCTTGTGTAATTGATTACAACTCTTTGGTAATCGATTACAATGTTCATCAAGGCAGTTTAAAAAGTGAATCAAGATAAAATAATCGATTGATCCGATACATAATCGATTACATTGTTCTTGAAAAAATTTCTCGAATATACAAAGAACAATATAATCGATTCTTTTCTTGAGATAATCGATTAAACCAGTAGGAAACTTATTTTTCCAAAAACCTTTTGATTTGATTTAAAGACTTAAGCAACTTTATCAAAGCCTTGTGAACTCTATTTCTTAAACACACAGACTCAATGAATGATGTGAATGCAATGCACTTGGATCACCAGAAATGCTTTCTTCCTTTTATATTCAATCACAAATTAATCTTCATGGCATGTTGAAAGTTCAAAACCTTCCTTCTTGAATCAATTTATGCTTTGTGCTTCAAGTAGCTCCCCCTTAATTCAACAATTATCAATATCCACATCACATCATCTAATTTCATCATCGTACATATCCAAGTCATCTCATTTCAACATCATCAACTACATCAACATTATTTCATTTGTACATCATCAAACGCATCATCTTTATCTCATTCAATCATCATCAACACATCATCATTATTTCATTCAATCATCATCAACACGTCAATAACATCTCATTTCAGCATTATCAATGACATCAATATCACCTCATTCATCCACAATCCATATTACCACGAGACTGGTATTTTAGAAAAATTCTAAATTAAAGAGGAGGACTACAATATAGAAAATACACTCTTATGCGCATTTAAAAATTAATAAAAAAATTAAATACGAAAACATATTATAAAATTTTGGGCAGAGTCTCCTTTGTAATTAAGACTTTTCCCAAAAATCCAATCATCACAATAATAATATCATTTATAGTTTTATCCATCAACAAGCCAATTCATCACATCCCATTAGTTAAAAACAGTTTTTCTTGAAAACGAGCACACAGCAGGGATAGGCAGTTATCTTCATAGTTGGACTCCCTGGCCCCCAACTATGGTATCTAAACTATTACCAACATAATAAACTTCCCTTACCTAACCAGGAGTTCTCCTGTTAAAACCTCACTGTTGTTTTAGAGATCCTTCAATACGCGTGTTTTTCATCCAAACGCAGAACTCTAAATACCAAATCAAAGATAATTTAATATAGATTTCCAATATAAATCAATATTAACATTTGGGGTCAAATACCCACTCAAATTCAAAAAGGGGCCAAAAGTGTGTTTTTGGAGTTTACATCAAAAGACATCCTTTTGAAATTCCAATCACACCAATGTGACCGGGGTTCAACAACGATCACAGAAATGACATAAATTTCATAAAAAGTAGACTTTTATAGCATCTCATTTTCAAAGGGTTTTTCAAAGGAAGTGTAAAACTCCCAACAACGGTACCCTTACACAAGAGATACTAATAGAAGCTTAAACTAGCTAAGAGAAGACAAAAGAAACTAAGATTACCTCAAGGAAACTTCGAGAATAGTTTCAAAGATTCCACACCGATTAAAGGGTTCTTCACCGTGTCGGGATCTCATGACAAGCAATGGCGGTCCGTGGTGGTCTCTGGTGGCTGTGGGTGGTGGAGGATGATGGAGGGAGGTTATGGAAGGCTTGTAGGAGGAAAAATCCTCCATTTTCCTGATCTATATGCTGCTGAAGGTATTTAATGCCGACATTACTCGCCCAGGTAAGCCAAAAAGCCTTCATAAACTCGCCTGGGCGAGCTGTCCAAATTTCAAAATTTTGGCTTCAGTGAAAAATTAATTTCTCACTCTGCAGACATTATATTGACAATCCCAATGGTAAAGAGTTAGATATGGGTTAGGAAGCTACCTTTAAACTTTGGAGGCGATCTAATGGTTAACCATTCCATAATGATTATTTTACTAAAACAGTTTTTTGGGTCAAACTCGGAATCACACAATTCAACGCAGCTCAAACAAACTCCGCATAACTTGACATCTACACCAAGCAATTGCACATGGAGAATCCACATAACATTTCAACTAATTATAAACTAATCAAATAGTCAAATAACATAAGAAATACATCGAACATCTATTTTCAGTTATTGAAATTTCAAGGTGTTACATCATATCTATGCACCCAATGTAAAGTGGATGAGGCAACTTCTCCTCAAGGAGTTTCACTGCAGCTCAACTTCAAGGCATTTTGGCAGCAAACCCACTCTAGAGAGGTTGCCCGCCTCTTTTTATTGGCCTGGGATGAGCAATATTGTAAAAATATTTGTCAATTCTTGTTTGATATACCAACAAAACAAATACATACCTACTAAGAAGCCCGGGTTGCTTCAGCCGTTGCCACACCGTTATTTGGGTAGTTATTAATAGGCTTACTAAGTACACACACTTCATTGTGCTACTAAGCAAGGTCACAACTGCAAGCTTGGCCGCCAGATTTTCGATGGAAGTGTGTCGCCTCCATGGGATACCCCATTCCATTGTTTCCAATCATGACAAGGTTTTTCTGAGCTAGTTCTGGCATGAGCTCTTCAAGCTGCAAGGGAGTCATTTGCATTTCTCCACAACCTACCACCTGGAGACTGATGGCTCATTAGAATACCTCAATCGCTTTCTCAAAGCCTACCTCTGGTGCTTCACTGGTTGGGAAGCATGGACACTCCGAAACAGAGCCCGTATCGATTTGGACACGATCTCACACGTCGACACGTGCCAACACGCTCCGACACCGCGTCCTACATGTGGTCAACAACTTTGACGCGTTGACCGGTTTCAACACGCAACTTTGACCGTATCGGACACGGTCAAAGGGCATTTTCGTGAAAAGGTAATAAATTTTGAGTGATTTATATTTGTGGATTTCTTATGCACAGCCTCACCTCACGTGATTTTGCTTCTGTTTCTGCTACTGAGTAGTCACGCCGTTCACTTCTACACTCCAAGCCCGAGCCGCGGTCAGCCCATCACGCCGTCAGCTTCTCTGTGGTGGACCCGTCATTCGTGTTCGCGTCTCACCAGTCGGTAGTCACATAGCAGGTAAGTGCTCCTCTTGCACCTTCTCTGATATGCTTGCAGCCTTGCACCTTCTCTCTCTCAATTTCCTGCACCCAAACGAACACCCAATAGTCCAACACGAAATCCCCAACCTTGTTTTGCTTTTCACTCTCTCAATCTCACCTGTCACCGTGCTAATTGTTTTAGGTTTTTTCTTTTTAGTTTTATTTTATAAAAAAATAATTAAACAATGGCTCATACAGTGATATTGTTGTTGTTGGGATAATTATCTTTATACTCATAGTCATACACTATTATTTTAATTTCCTAATCTTTAATTCTTTATACTCATACTGTTGTTGTCGTCAACTTCTCTGCCATGGACCCACCGTTCGCGTTCGTGTTTCACCAGTCACTAGTCACATAGCATGTAAGTGCTCCTCTTGCACCTTCTCTGATATGCTTGCAGCCTTGCACCTTCTCTTTCTCTCAATTTTCTGCACCCAAACAGACACCCAGCAATCCAACACGAAAGCCTCAACCTTGTTTTGCTTCTCACTCTCTCAATCTCACCAGTCACCGTTCTAATTGTTTTAGGTTTTTTCTTTTTAGTTTTATTTTAAAATAAAATCATTAAACAATGGCTCATACAGTCATACTGCTATTGTTGGTAGCGCTATCTTTATAGTCATAGTCATACACTATTATTTTAATTTCCTAATCTTTAATTCTTTATACTCATACTGTTGTTGGTTTTTTTTAGTTTTTTCTTTATACTCATACACTATTATTTTAATTTCCTAATCTTTATAGTCATATTATTGTTGGTTGTTTCTAATTTTTTTCTTTATACTCATACACTATGAACAAAGATGGAGTCAAATGTTATTGATGAAAATGCTCCATGAAGGTAATCAAATGCAGCCTCTTTGAATTTTTCTCAGTTACATTGATGGGTATTATTAGTTTAGTTTAATTTTTTTGTTAAATTATTGAATATTAAAAAAAAAATATATACTATATAAATTAAAATTATTATTTACTATTAAAACGTGTCCCAATGTGTCAAAATCCATAATTTTTTAAGATTGACGTGTCGAAGAGTCGAGTCGTGTCGTGTTACTTGTTGCATGTCGATGTCGGTGCTACATAGATCGTCACCTACCACCCAATGCTTGAATGCACCCCATCTTTCACATGTCATTGTTGTGTCACTTAGTCGAAGAACCTCAAACGACCCCAATCTCCGTCCCTCAGCCGCTTATTCCCCCTAAGGGATAAGCTTTGAACTTAGAAGCAATTTTGACTGAAGGCATTGAAATTGCAACTAGTCGTACTTGTCAAGTTAAGGCTACTGCCCTGATGGACCAATCAAGCACGAGCATCTTTTCTTTCCCCGAGAAAGTGCCTCCAGTTGTGCACCACTCACCCACTTCCCCAATGAGTCCTTCCATTCAGTAGGGCTAGATAGATGAGTTCGACTTTGAGGACAAATTCATTGGTGGAGTGGAAGGCAATGGTGGGCCCATTCAGTAGCTCACACTCTATGACACTTCACATGGTGACACTTCACTCAACATGGTTGTTGGTCAAAACCCTCCATCATTCAGAACCCTTTGTAGGTAACCCTTTCCAAAACCTCGACAATCATCCCTGACTGCTTTCAGGATCAATGACTGTCCCCACAAACCAACACGAGACTTTTCAACATGCTTTAGCCTCACTCACACGCTTTCTGGAAAACTTCCCGGAAGGTCACCCTTCCCATAATTTCTCCAAGTGAAGCACCCTTAACTATGAAGTTCTTAAGTGATAGGCTACCGAAAAGTATATGCATCTTGTTGGTATACATTGTATCAATTAATTTCTTTAAGTAATCATCAACTATATAGTCTCATACCTGCACAATCTCTAGATCTTTCTTTTTCCAGTATGATTTGTCAGAGTGTTACATCTCACCCTTCAAATTGTTAAATAGTAACACAGAGAAAGAAAACCCCAAGAGAAAAGACACAAGAAAAGGAATTACATATCTACCTTTGTACATATACAATTATTGTATGCTATGTTGAATATAGAGGGAGTTGCAAGAAGAATCAAAGCAAGAATGAAGAAGAAGCTTGATGTTTGCTTGAAGATGTTTTTGCTTTTTACATGCCCAATCAAGTATGAAGGCATTTGTAATTTGTTTAGGTTTGATTCAAGTACATTGCTTTGTGATCCTTGCATTTTATTTGCATTTCACATAAACATGCATTCATAGTTTCATTAAAATAAGAAAGTTGTTAAATGATTTCAAAAGAATCTAAGTTCTCATGGTTAAGTTTTTGAAAAAAATGAAAACTTACCATTTTAATTGATTACACAGTGATTTAATCAATGAAATATTTTTGTTCTAAATCTGGAAAAGCCATGAAGAATGTTTTAATCGATTACAATATTAGTTTAATCGATTACATAGTGCATTCGAGAAAATCATGCATTCCTGCTTTAATCGATTACCATAAATCATAATCGATTACAAGGCTAAATTGAAAATTGTGTTTTGCTGCTTTAATCGATTACCATGAATCGTAATCGATTACACAAGCCAATTTGAAAATTGTGCTTTACTGCTTTAATCGATTACATTGCGTAATAATCAATTATATTGTTCATAAAACTTTTTCCAGAAAACTGAGGAACAATTTAATCGATTATTTAGTAGCTTTAATCGATTACATATGGCAAAATAATCGATTACACCAGCGGATTAATCGATTATTGTCAATTAAATCAGTTTTATATAAAGCTTTGTGAGTCTGTTTTCTATAAATACATATTGAACGAATTATTCAATATACATGAGTGACTTACCCAAAAGGCACTAAGTTTTCTAAGAGTTCAAGAGACTGATTTCTAAGTGAAAAACACATCTTGTGAAGATCATGATTTCTGAGTTTTTCTGTGAAGATGTGTTAAAGAAAAAAAGTTTTCAAGATATTGATTCTGAGCATTAGAATTCATACAACTTGGAATGTGTGGTAATCTCAATTCATTTTCATTCATTCATACATGAAGGATCACAGGTTGTGTCTATCTTGAATATTTCTTTTTAAGATCTTATGATATTTGTATTCATTTGTGATAAATCAATTTGATTTTGTCAAGCTTTCTAGAGTAGGATTCTCTAGGTGAAAGATCTTAGTAGGGTTCTCAGAGTCTTAGTGATTTATTTTCTAATAGGGTTTTAGAATTCAGATTCTTTATCTAGGGTTGATAAAGATAACTTGTAAATTGCTTGTAAAGAATATTTTGATTTAGTGATAACTTTGACCTACTGTTGGTTGGAAGACACTGGATGTAACCTCCAAGTTTGTGAGGTGAACCAGTATAAATTATTGAGTCTGTTATTCTAATTCTGTATATCTCTCATTGCTTGTATTTGGGTAATCAAGATATAATCAACAAAACAAAGTTTCTGGCATTACTTGCATAACAAGGTTGATCTTGGTTAAAAGAAAAGTTCTAGTTTGGAAAAGGTTTTAAGTGGTACGATCCTGATTTTAAATTCCGCAAATTGTTTCAAGTAAATTTTTAAATATCTGTTTTAAACCAATTCATCCCCTTTTAGTTTATTTGAAGAGTATTCATTATGTTTTCATGCTACACATTACAGTTAGAAATAGAATGATAAGATATAATAATTTTCAGCTAAATAATATAACATACTATACAGTCAGAATACGTGAAAGATTTAATTGAATTATCCAAGAGTTAAGAATAGAGTTTCATAAAAAAATACTCTTTGGGAGCCTATCAAGGAACTGTTAATAGAGCTCCTGGTTGCAGTTAGAAGGGTAAGGTCGGGGAGATAAAAAGGAACAAAAGAATGAAAATTAAATTATAGCTTTGCACTTTTCTTCCAAAAATTGGAAGTGCATTTCTACATTAGAAGAATCAAACTATTCTTTAATATCCTCGACTCCTGGCCTATTGAGTTACACCATTGGAGCATTAGTTTGACATGGTTGAAGTTTGTATGCCTATCTACAGATGGTGCTAATGGTCATTGGTCTCTACCTTAGAAATTCTTTCATTTAATTAGAATAATTCCAAAATCTTTTTATAAATCTTCCTAGTCACCAAATGTAAAAAATATTGAATACTTTTTATATTTGTAAGATATTGAATATATTAATTTTTTAATTTGTAATTATTGAAATGAAAAAGTAATATGCCGTGTTGAACATTTGATACAGCATTACTCAAATTAACATGGTCTCAAATATGACCAGAAGAAAGGACTTAAAGGATAGCAACCTGAACATTTGATACACCATGTTATCCCAGAGAATTTTTCTTTTAATTACTATATGATTACAGCAAAAACAGAAGAAAAAGAAAATGTGGAAAGTGAAGAAAAAGCAACCCCTCCACCTGTAGCCACACATAAGTGACACCAGGGGACAGTAACGTAGAAAATAAGTTATATATATTATTAAATTGGATGATTCCATCTGTATATAAACTAGTAAACTATGCTGCAATAAAGGGCTAATCAACCAGCACATGTAAAGCACACCCTGCCACTAATTTTCTTAAGGAAAAACCCCATCTTCTGGTGCTCCATAAATTTCTGGTACCAAACACAACTTCAAAGTTGAAGTCAAAGGCTAGCAATAAGAAATAAGAAGCCTCTAGGGAATTAGCTTCTCATCTCTCATGCAATCAATCCAATACAATATTGAATTTAATGTCTTGTACCTTGCACCAAAACCAAGTCCATCAACTTTATCTCTGCTCCCCAAGAGTTTCAAAGGGAATCGAAACAATGCATCTAAAAATTCCCAATTGGCCAAATTCTCAACACTTGTGTGAACCAGCCCATTTTCCTCCACAATATCTTCCCAAACTTCCTCCTTCCCAGCCATGGCTTTTGAAAACCAAAAGCTCTCTACAAGCATTTCTTGAGGAACTTGCACTCCCAATATCTTCCCAACAATAGGCCACATCTCCTTCCAACTGAAACTTGGGCCATTGATTGAGTTGAAGGCTTGGCCATTGGTGGAAATCATGTCACTATTTGTTGCTGCCCAAATATGTTGATGAGCTACAAGTCTTGCATCTGATCCATCAATATATGACTCCTCCCAACACTTCCTTGTCCCTCCAAACACAAAAGGGAGCCTCAAATGTTTACAAATAGCACCATAAACACACAAGCTCCCCATGAAGTTATAAAATGACCGAACAGAACTACCAAACAATAAACCAGGCCTATGCACAGACCAAGACACCTTACCACTCAGTTTCTCCATGAGCAAATCTTCTAAGCCATAGTAGAAATTAAGGGATTTGCTCATTCTGGGAAACTCTTCATGGTAGTAGTAAAATTGGAGCTTTTCTTCTTCAAAGGGGGGATGCAGTGATATATAGTGCTTGGTTCCTGTCTGAAGGGAAACATGCTTCAGATTCTTAGCTACTGAGAGCATAGAATTCAAAGCATTGCACATCATGGCCTTGTTCTGCTCACAACTTTCTTGTGTCTCTGATGGGAACTGGCTAGCCCATGTGACCCAAAACGCATGAGTCACATCTTGCAAGCCAGACAGCTTCTTCTGAGTCTCCAAAGGGTTCAGCAAATTGCAAGAGATGAAATTGTAACAAGGGCTTATAATAAGGGTTGGTGGTGTTTCAGGGTTTCTAGCTATGCCATAAACCTTCTTCCAAGAAGGTTCTACAAGAAGAAGCCTCCTAGCCAACTCTCTCCCAACAAGTCCAGTAACCCCAAAGATGATAGCAACATTTTTTGTCTCCTCTATGGTTGTTGTTGCCATTGTCATATGAGGGGCTCTAGATGATGCTGACCCTCCCTCCCAAATTGAAACCATTTTATACTAATGAATGTGGTGCCTCATGTAATGGGGATTTAGTGTTTTATGTAAAGGGGGTTTAACTTAGTTGATTGAATAAGGTGTGTGAATTATTGTAAAATTCCTGACACTGTCTTCGATTTTTATGAATAAAAAAAATCGATTCTTATGAATAAAAAAAATATGAATTATTGTAAAATTTCTGACACTGTCTTCAATTTTTATGAATAAAAAAGATCTATTCTTATGAATAAAAAAAATGTGATACCTCATTGTGTGGACTTTCTAACTGTCCTAACACCGATTAACTTGTTTATATTGCTCTTCTTTTGAGGAGTGTTTCTGGGCTGGCATAGTTGTAACTTGTAGGTAGCAGTTTGAGTTTAAAATTCCAAGTAAGATAGATGCTGGTTGTTGCCAAGATAAGAGACATGAGGTGTTATTTTATAGAGTTCTTCATAGATGACTATAAATATGTACTTTATTTCCAACAACCAAACTATTGTTGACGAGATAATTATGTTTGTTAAATATTTAGTCAGATGTTCAATTCTCATGTTCATATGTATAGAAAAATATATATTAAAAGAGTCAATTTTTTAAATAGAATGCTGTATTTCAATATATTAATTTCTACTCTCGACTAAAGACATGTATTTCAAGAGATTAGTCTCTGTTTTTTATTGAAGATATCCTAGACGGAAAAAAAAAAAATTTACTTTATGATTGAATAAATTTTGACTATACCCACCTAATGTGCTATTGGAAATAGGTGGAGGCTTGTTGAGTTCCAAACTCAACCGGCAGGTTGTGCCTATGGCCGTTGCAATGCTGGCGTTGTGGTTACGAGCAAGTTAAAATAACATATATTAACATGTTGTGTCAATAACATATAACTAACTTCACTACCTAATACCCCAAGGAACTCCATTAATTTAATAAATATATATGATCACACCATACATGAAGTTAGGTCTTCCTCTTCTTTATAGTCTAGAAATTATTTATAAAAATGTAATTACGAGCGAAGTTTAGAGGCTTATGATATGAGGAAAGGGGAGAAAGGTGAACAATAATCAATTTAAATTAGTTTCAAATTTATGAGAATTTTTTAATAGTAAAATCCTATTAAGAAACTTTTTAAGCTCTAATAAATTAGTTAATTAGTATGACGAAAATAATTAGGCGCAAGAGTTTTCAAAAAGTTGAGATATTTAAAAAAGTTTGATTTATTTTTGTAGTTCTTTTTTGTTTTATTTTCTATAAATACTTATAAAAATTTGTTTCTGAGGTTAGTCGTAGTCCTACTCTATGTGGAGCACCTTGTTGTCTTAAAAGATTAAAAAAACAGTGTGAATACATAGGGTTTATGATTCAAATAGTAGAATGATTATTCCTTTTAATTTGGAGGAAACCGTGTGCCCTCATTTTGTGGGAATAGTAATGTTGAAAAGCATTAAGCTAATAAAATTCTTATATACAATGGAAACACCCTACCCAATTTTTCAGGCAATTAAAAAGTAAGACGAAAGAGTAAATTATTACTTTATAAATTGTTTGAGTTAAAAATAGTTTTTTTTTATTGTAGCAACGAAAAAAGTATTGGGCATAATATTATAGTGGAACTATTATATATTTCACCCAAAAAAAAATAGTGGAACTATTATAATATAGTTGAGTTAGTTAATGATTAGTTTAAATTAGCGATTATAGTTAGATGCACATGTGATCACCTATAGTAGTTAGATGCACATGTAATAAGCCGTGTTTTAGACTTGTAATATGCTTTTATTCATTCTATTAAATTTAGATTTCAGCCTCTACTACAATATAGTTGAGTTAGTTGATGATTACTTTAAATAGTTAGTGATTATAGTTTAAACGCACATGTGATTAGTAAGTGATTAGTTTAAACAGTCAATTAAACACTTTTAATTATTTTATTAAATTAAACTCGTGTTTGCAATTCTCTAGTCTCTATCATGATTTTCAACATGAATTTTTCCTTGAACATTTTTTATGTTGCACCTTGTGATTTTGTGAGAACTTTTTATTTTCAACTAGGGACGGCACTCACGGCAGTGGCACTGGCACATGTCTCTTTGAAGAGGCCCTCCACTTATTAAAAGAAAAATATTTCCACACGTAATGTTTTATAAATGAGTTTAATTTCTTGTACTATTAATATAAAAAGTTACATTATCTATCAATAAAATTTATGATTTTTTATATATTACAAGATATGATAATTGTACGATGGAGAAAAAAATCCTTATAATATTAATGTATATGTACTCTTTTTATAAATTAAGTTAACCATCATGATGCCAATTAGTAAACAGAATCAAATGGTGAAGAGAAAACTTAAAGGGTGTTTCTTCATAATAAAGGCAAGAAATAAGGCAAGAACATTCTTTATTTGCTGTTTATTTTCTACATTGAGTGAAAAATGGTTTCATCATGGAGTAAGCGGGAAACAGGGAAAAGGTAATTTAAAGGAAAGGAAAAGGGATTTCCAACAATCCCAAATGCCACACTATAGTCTGTATATGCCTTATTATATCATTTATATGGAAACATTCAAATCTATCTTCTATGGTTTTCTGACTTTCTTTGTGGACCTCCAAGCCTTAATTATTTTCTAGGCAAAATTAAATAAATAATACAAATTACATAAATAATTCCAAAAAGGGGCAGTTTTGAAAATATTTAAGAAAATGGGGCTGTCAAACACGCCCAAATTGGACGGCCTGAAAAAAAAACTTCCGTCGCTAAATGTTTTTGACAGCAAATTCCGTCTCTAATTCAGTCGCTAAGTGTTTGTGACAACGAATTTCGTCACAAAATGTGTTAGCGACTGAAATTAACATACAACTTTGAAATCAATTTTTTAATTTACACTATAATTTTTTTTCAATTTGTGAAATTAGTGTTGCGACCACAATATTATATTTTTTAATTTTTTTAAACTTAAATAGTTTAAAAATTTACAGTATAATTTTTGCAAATAGATATACCAAAAAAACAATACCTTATTTGGATTATTTGGCAAAAAAAGAATGTGTATAAAATAATATATATATATATATATATATACTATTTTATAAAATTTAGGCGTCTTTCACATGGTTGTGACATGTGTCACCTTAATTAATAGATGACCTACTTTAGTTTCCAAAGTGTTCACCTTAATTAATAGACATCTGTCAAACTCTGATATTTGTGTGTCTTCCCTATCATGAAATTGTTCGAAAATTCCGCACTAATTCTATAAGCATGTTTCTCGCAAATACATAATTACTTGTCTTTTATTAGTTCAGCTGGTTATATTTGTCTTTTAGACAGTGCTAATTTTTTATTAGGTTAATTATTTAAATTCAACCCTAATGCTAGCTATATTTGGTTGGATGGAAAAATTTAAATATGAGGAAGAGAAATTTAGGAAATTAAATTTGAAGGAGAAAAAAGAAGAAAAAGAAAAATTGAACTTTTCGTTTATAAAAATAAAGTTTTCGTTTCTTTCTTCTTTTCACTTATTCTTCAACTAGCAGAAAGAAAGAAAAATTCTTATATATGTTTTTTTTCTTTTTATTTTCTTTTCACTCAACTAAACATAATACAATATTCTTAAGTTTATAAAAAAAAATGATAATATACAAATTTAATTGAAAATCAAATCCAAATAAAACAAGATCAAATTAATTTAACACAAAATAATTTGAATTATCTTCATTTATATAATCCATCAATTATTATATATAATTTGAAGCAATCATTCAAAACTATATTAGATATACTATGTATTTTAGGTATCCAAAAAACTATTTTACATTTAAGAAGTCTTTGTGTAATAGAACCTTTATCATATCATAGATAGATGAGTGTCAATCCATGATAAGAACCCTACATACAATGCCTTGCCAACTCTAGCATTGGATTTTATTTTCAACCACTATTGGTTCCTCTGATATATAAGATGTTCTTAACTTGTAAAATCCCGACAAGGTTGTTGTCACTAATTATTCTCTTTTAAAATCGAAACTCTTTTGTCATGCTAAAATTTTAGGTCACTTTTATTAGTTTATTTTTTAAAAACACTTATTTAAAAATAATTTGCATAATTTAATTAATTTTGGATGAGAATTTATGATTAATTTTGGATGTGAATTTATGACTCATTTAAAAATAATTTCACTTTTAGAACCAAAACGTCGTTGTGCCTTCGACTATGGCGAGCAGTAGTCAAAGGGACTGTGAGAGGAGATTGGCAAAAATCTAGGAAGAGCCCACTATTACAAGATTAATCCTAAGGTTTAAAATCATGCTCCAATATGGACCACATGTTAAAGTGATCCACGTAGTATTGGCCAGAATTTAAATGTTAGTTAACATAAAATTCAAAATTGTATTGGCTAGGAAATATTTTTTAAACCAAAAATGAAAAAGGAATCAAACACATCTTAGTCTTTAACATGTGTTGATGCAAGTGGAAGGAACTTGAATCATTCAAACATGTGATCTTGGTCTTCAAAAAAAAATGTCTTGTAATAGGTCTTCTTTTAATAAACAAATAAAATAAGAATATTGTTTTAATATTAAAATTAACTATAAAAAGAAACAGTGATTTAATCAATTTTCAAACATAACAATGTACTTATATTTATCTACATACTTTAAAAGCTTGAATATATATATATATATATATAATAGTACTTAACAATACACGGAATACTTTCATACCTATAAGTACGTGACACTCCCTAGAATTGGCCTAATAGTGAACAATTTGAATAATTTACCTAATATCTTAGGTTCATATTTCATTACCTTCATATTATAAAAGAAAGTAATAGTGTAAGACTTATTTGTCTTCAATTTATTTATACATATTTTTCTACTTTAATCAAATAGTTTTTTCTTTCCTTATAGTATTATTTAGACGTATTTTCTTAAAGAAAATTAAGTAAAATATTTAAAATAGGTGGTTAATTTTTTCTAAAAAAGACAGATAATTATAGAATTATTACTTGCACTGTAGGCACCAAATCATAATCTCTTATGCTAAAATTAAAGAATCAAATATAATGAACTTGTTAAAATTTTAACAATTGTGTATTATCCATTAGCAAAATTTAACAGAGATTACCCTTGTGTGTAAAAAAATTTGACATTTCATTTTCTCCTATCTCTCAAGCAGCTATTCTCACTAGAATGATCCTCTCTATTATGCTCCAATGTTCTCTATTTCAGTCGCTAAAACATTTTGCGACGGAATTCGTGGTCACAAACACTTAGCGACCGAATTAGAGACGGAATTTGCGGTCGCAAACATTTAGCGACCGATTTAGCGACAAAAGTTTTTTTTTTTCCGGGCGTGTTCCCATTTTCTTAATTATTTTCCAAACTATCCCCTTTTTCGAATTATTTATTTAATTTTGCCTATTTTCTAAGACAGGGCTTCCCACCTAAAAGGGGATGCACCTTTCCATCCCAATTTATGGTCTAGCTCAGAAATTGACCATACTCTATGCTTGATCTGTAACACAGATAATTAACAAGGTCATATCCACCATCATTTGATTTGAAACTAGTTCAAACTCCTAATTAGTTATGTTTTTTTGATATTTTATTCGTGAATGGAACAAATGAAATAAGATTTTAATGTTTATGTATTGACACTAATTCAATCATCATTTAAATTTTTTTAAGATAATTATTTTAAAAATTAACAAATTTATCATATATGATATATTGTGATTGGATGATTGTGTAGAAAAATTTAACTATAGGTGTATAATCATTTTTCTCATGAAATAATGTCATTAATTACTTCATTGTTTGTACATTTATCCTTAACAAAGATGAACAAAGTAATATGGCGCGTTTTTTTTTCCTCCATTGTTTGTTTAACAATAGATGTAAATTCGGCAATGTAAAATGTTGTTTTTGTAATATGAACTTCTTGACTTTGAATAGCAAGATATATATATATATATATATATATACTTACTGATTAGTGGAGTACTAGTTTTATGAACAAAAAAGCATGCAGCAATGATGATGTAACACAGGAAAAGAACCACTCCTTTCAGGTAGTGTGAAGCTCCATCCTACATGACATACAATAAAATCGTTAAATTAGCAAAAATAATTAAAGGGAAAAAATGAAAAGATAAAGTGATCAAAATTATATGCAGATGATGTTATATGCTTAGTTTACCTACAAAGTGAATGTTGCAACAATAATTGTAAAAGCAAGACACCCAGTTTCAAGAAGATTGAAATCCAAGTCCATTTCTATCCCCATTATCCATGCAACAACCACACTAAATGGAACCTGGCATTGATAATTAGATAATCAAAATTTGTTGTCTTAATATTATTGTCCACACTTAATTTAGTCCTTATATAATAGACAATAATGTTGTGTCAAAACGGATGGCAGAAGCTATTTGGGTGTTACAGTTTCAGACAGCTTGAGCTAAAATAATTTCTGGGCACGATTCACTACTTACTTTAGTCCCAAATTTTATGACAACATAGAGGGCATCCTAAGCTTTAAAATGAGTGGTCAAGCACCTCGTTTGGTTAAGTACAAAGGGAGCTATAAAATTTTTAAAACATACTAAAATTCAGCTCAAAGCCATTCGAGCTTCAACACCAATATTCACCAAAAGCTTAGTCCTACACCTACCTTGATGTTACTTGAACTCTTTCACTCATTTCTTGAAGCAAAGTTGTATAAAAGATCTTAAAGAAAGCAAGATATACCATTCAAACTTCCACATGCCATCAAGCTTAAGACTAAGATACACCAAAATACCATTCAAATAATCTCAAGAATCAAGTGATAAATAAACCTAAACCTACACCTACCTTGAACAAGTTTGCTTCCAATTCTTCCAACTCTTCCAAGTACTTGGCTGCACCTCAAGGTCTTGAAAGTCTTGTCTAGTATGAGATGGTTTGGAATGAAGAAAAGAATGAGATGCAGATGAAGGAATATGTTTAGAGTTAAGAAAGAAGTGAAAAGAATGAAGCAAAGTGAAGAGAAAATGAACGTGAGGTCTTAGAGGGAGCTAGCATTCCATGTGAAATTTTTTGAATCAAGGAGGTATTTATAGTAGAAGAATTAGTTAGGATGTAATCTAGTTAGCCCTTGGTTTGGTTCTAATGTAACTAAGTAATCATGACCTAAAGATATTTTAATCTTATGTATTAAATGAAACGCATACTAACCAAAAAGCAAAGATTCCATCCTTAAATGGCTAAGTGCACGTGGAATACTTCTTGGAAATGCTTTGTTTTGTTTGTTTTCTTCACATAAGGCATTTGCTCTTGATTTATGTATGCACACTCACATTCACGCCATACTTCCATTTCTATTGGCTTTGCTTAGTCGCTTTATACTAAAATTTTGTTTTTTTCTTAAGTTAACTAATCATAACTAAATCTATTTTAAGCACTTCTACGCTTGTCGCTTAGATCTCTTAGCTTCTATCCTATCCTTCTTGTATCATACTATAATCACATGTGTTTCTCATATGACAATTTTCCTCATAACATCATAGATATTATTTAGATATTCTAAAATTTTATCAGATACCTAAGATCTTTGTACTAATGTGTGCACATGGTTTGAAACTCTAACTTATGATAGCTTTAGATAATCATAAATTTTCAGTCAGTATCGGTACTCCTAGTTTTCTTGTATTTTTATCTGTTACTAAGGGTAATTTGATAATTTGTCATCCCAGGAGTATTTCTGTAATTTCTTTAAGTATCTACAAAATATCTAAGGATATTTTGGTAATTTGTAACTCACTCCAAGGGTATTATTGTAATTTTACTTCAAAATATTTAAAGCAAAATATCTGAGGGTATTTTGGTAATTTGTTACTCACTTCAAGGGCATTTTTGTAATTTCTACTTCAAAGGTATAATAATAATTCTTACATCAAGATAAAGGGTAATATGGTCATTCTCCTTCAAGCATTTTTGTGTTTTCTTTTTTTATCTTTAAGTAACCTATTTAAATTTTTGGAATGTTACATAATCCTATATACAAATTGAAACTTATGCTTAAAAAATAATTGATAGATAAATCGTACCAACTTGTTCTTAAAAGCAAATATGATTGAGCCAGCATGTTCTGTAGTGTTCCCCACAATTGGTAACAAAATTATGCTAATGAAGCTAATAGAAATGCCCCAAGAATATGAAGCAGCCTAGTTAAGCATGAAAGGATAGACAACTCATTAACTTCTAGCCAATTGAAAATTCTGAATTTATGCACTTCAAGAAAAATGTAGTTAAAAAAAAATGTACCTCAATGGTTGCAACAACATATTCAGAAAGCAGAGATATGATAAGTGTCATTCCGACCAACCAAGAAAATGCACCCCAAAATCTTATCAGAGCCTTCTCTTCATCTTCATGTTCATCTCCCTGTGATAAAGTCCTATGCATAATTATCATTGTATCGAAAACTTACTATTAAGTCAAAACTCAAAAGTTAAGGTGTGTTGCAATGACTATAAATCACAAAATAGAGATGAGCAATTTCTTTTATTGTCTTTGACTATTGGTATCTATAACCCATTTTGGATTCCATCTAGTTTATGTCATTTAAGAAAAATCAAGTTCCTAATTAGTTTTAAAAAATTGCTTTTATCAGATAGTTGCTAAGAATCCTTCATAGTTATTAATTCCACTTGTCATATTAAGTATTTATTATCAGGCCAGAGTTATAGCTAGCATAAGAGTGGAACTTACTAATTCTAAGAAAGACATAACGAAATAAAGTCAACAATTAAAGTTGGTTATGTGGAGACTCCAACGATTGCTTTCTGTTTTCCTAATTATTATTTAAACACTTGTATATCACTATATTAGAGAATCATATATTCAATATCTCAGCCTGTTACTTGCCTAAAGTTCAATGTGTTCACGAAATTTAAATAATTATCTGTTATTCTGAAATTTATTTTATTACCACCTAATATGCGCCTGTTTACTCTTTCTATCCTATTCATTCATTTATTAATAAAAAAAATACACATGATAAGCATGTGCAATATTAAACTATGTCATTAGGTATAATTATGTTTTTCTCACATGTCATTTTTATTAGGAATTGAAATAATAAAATAAAACATATAGCATTACAAAAAAACTAAAAAGTAAGATGCTAGAGTTTACTAATGCATCAATTCACATTGGCAATAAAGAAGCGTGGGATAAGATAGTTGATATCATGTGATGAAGAGAAACAAATAAAAAAATTATTAGGCCAAGTTATTTCATAAAAAATGATTTTTTTTTCTATCTGCTTGCTCTGCTCCTTAACAGTTAACAAGTCATAATTATTGTCATATATTGGGTAGCATTTTATTTTTCTACACATTGTAATTAGTAGAAATGATGAAGCTAATCAAATGTACTCGATTAAAGCTTAAATATCAAGGGGTCTATTCCACTAAAAAAATAATAGTAAAGGAGCTAATTTAGTTAGTTGAGTATGGTATGTAAGTATTATAAATCCCCTAATACTGAATTCAATTCTTATGAATAAAAAAAATTAAAAGCTTAAATATCATCACCTCTTGTGCATCAAAAAGTTGTCAATGTGTTTTTAATTGAAAGATGTATCCAGTATATGCTAGAAGCATAAAAATGCTGCTTGCTCTTGACAATTGTAGATTACTAGTGGCTATAGAAGGATATTCCCCTGCTAAGGCATATCTGAGTAGTAATGGCAGCAAATGGCATAGCAACCCCAGCAACAAAAGCAGTGAGTTTACATCTGCCTGTTTCTGTTCATTCAATCACCAAATAACAAAATAAATTCAGGCTCTACAAGAATATTAAACAGTGAGAAAATTTTCAAGGTTAATTTAATTCCCTCAACTATTTAGGAGTTTTTATTTAAGTCCCTAAACTAAAAAAAATGTAATTGTGTCCTTGATCTTGTAAAATGTTTGTAATTCAAACATTGAGCACTTAAGATTTTTAAAGCCAACACAAATTGTCATTTTCTGACAATTTCATACTATTATAAACTAATTTAAGGAACTGGATAAAAAAAATGTTAGTACCACACTCCTATAAGACACTCTTTTTTATTGGTTGAAATTTATAAAAAAAATCATACAATTTTGTGAGTTCTATATCCTATTTAATGATTCTCTCTCTTGATTATATAATTTTTAATGAATCTAACCAATAGAAATGAGTGTGTTTGTAAGAGTGTATTAAAGAGTATGTCTCAAGAAAAATTACAAGATCAAAGACACAATTACAATTTTTTTTTTAGTTTAAGACAATTAAAAATTCCCATATAGTCTACCAGCTACTCATTAACATAACCAATTTTCAAACTATGGAAACCAAAAGGTAAGAAGCCTTATATACTCTGTCATATCGTTGCTCCTTCCTAAGATTGGCTAAGCCACCATAGAGGACTTCCAAGCACTGATAGAAGGTTTGAGAGAATGGATCCTAGCGGAGAGAACTTCACAACATTTACTTTGTTTTGGTGAAGTGCTAACAAAGATATGATCATCTCGGTTGCATTTCCACAGGTTGCATTCAGAAGCCCTTCAACTGAAAAATATTCAGTCACTTTCCATTGTCACACAATATTATTAAAGCTTAGTATTGCATTCTTTGTATTAGCTTCTTATTGTATGCAAATCATGTGAGATTAATATTTATGATTTAATTTTTACCTGTGGGGCCAGTGTAATACGCAATTTGCCTTGAATTTTGAGAGAAAAATCAAACAGATTAAAAGTATTAGAAACATGGACTTCAATATATTTGTAATGACTGTAAGATGTTAATATATAGGAGGCTTTTTTATACAAATGGGTTAATTTTATAAAAAAAATCAGAAATAGATATTTTTTGAAAATATTATGGATGTGGTTAAATTGTGTTTTAAAACACAACTTTAAAAAATTGATTTTTCTTAAAAAATACTGAACTTCAAGTTTTTTTTTCAAAAAAGAAAAAAAAGTCGTAATTATAATTTTAACTTTATTATTTAAAGTAATTTTATTCGACTTTCTTAAATCATATTTTAAAATATGATTTATTCATACCCATAATATTTTTAAATTTACTTATTCATGTAAATTTAAAAAAAAAATAACTCATTTGTGTAAAAATGCCTGTATAGGAAGTGACATGCAAACTTACTCGGTAAGGAAGCTGACACGTTCAGCTAGAGAGGTGAGTCCAAGTAGGCTCAAAGCAAAAACTCCAAGGCTACATATTTTCAGAAAATTAATTAAATATAGATGTAGTTAATTCAATACCGCTTTTGAGCAAGTGCTATCTAACGTGTCAAAACTACTACTCCTATATATAGCACTTACTTCACCAAGCCTATCTACTTTAGCTTATCTGACCACGTACTGTTGGAATTTGGAAAGACTGAAATTTTGAAAATTTATTATTTGATGTGGGACTATGACATGTAGCTAAGTTTTATTAATATTTTGCATGATTATTGACGTATATATCAAAATTATTGAAATGCATGATCTTAAATCATATAATAATTTTTTGAGAAATTATCTTGTTTAGATAAAGCATGTCAAAATAATATTTAAAAATGTTATTTGAAGCAAAAAGGATTACTATCTGAAATACTTTTTGGCTCTTAGAACCATTATAATAGGTCCTATACTCTTATTATTAGTTATAATTATGTCATAACATTTTCATTTTTTTGTGTGTACAATATACCAATAAGAAAGTTCAACAAACCTTGTGTAAATTAGCCGATTAGCCTCTTACCACTAGGCCCATTGTAGTGAATTTATGACATTCTCATGTTAATAAACAACCCTATACCGATTCGGGCATTATCTTCACCTATGTAAACTAATTAGTACATTGACATGGTATATATATGTAAGAAGTAATTAACTTGAAAATAATGGAATTTGTTTCTTAGAGCATCTCCAATGCAAGTTTCTTAATGAATTTCTTCAGCTAAGCAACCGTTCCTTATGGGTTCTTCAGCGTTGGAGGGGAATGACGTGGCAGAACCCAAGTTTTGAGCATAGGGTCCGCTCCTTATATAAGCAACCGGTTGCTTGTCATTTAAAAACATTTTTTTTTGCATAAAAATCGTTATGTTTGTTATTATCAACACAATACCACAGCCCACAGGAAGAGATTCAACAGAGATTTGGGAAGAACATGAACAGTAACACAAAAAATTAAAGCGTACCCATGACGGAGCACAGCCCACAGGAAGGGGGAAGATCTTTGGCCCACTCGACTGGTGCAGCCTCCACCAGAAGAGCCACGCGCCGGCGCAGGCGCGGTGCTCACCGCACCGCCTCAACGAGCACACAGAGAAGGCGAGGGAGAAGTGAGTGAGACGGAGAAGTGAGAGAGCTGAGAGGGCGAGAGAGCTGAGGGGGCGAGAGGGAGAGGTGAGTGAGAGGGAGAAGCTTCTGGAATGTGTGGTGTAAATTGAATTGTGAGTGTGAGTGGAACGTGTGTGTGTGTAAAATGAAATTTTTTTGTAAAAAAATAAATTGAAAATCACAAATATAGTAATGGTAGAAGATATGATCGTTAAAAAAAAATATGAACGTTGTAAAGCTTTTAATTCTGAACTTGAAAGTTGAAAAGAAAGCTAACGGTAGAAAATATGAACGTTAAAAAAAATAACGGGCAGATGAAAGGTGATTATAAATATGGGTGGATTGTTTTGCTTCTTCACACACAATTGGCACTTCTAATTTTTTTTGTTCCTATCCATTGTCAAGATTTTCTCTGAAATGGATCCCAATCAATATAATCACCAAAGTGTTTACAATTTTTTGCGAAATCAACCACCCCCTACGAGTGAAAATCCTGCAAATCCACCACATCCATCCTAATATATTATGTATCCACTAGTACCCCATACGAGTGAAAATTCACAAAGTAACCCACATCCACCGCCATCCTTCATGCATCCTCCATCTAACACCGAGTCACCTATCGGTGGTAGTTCTCAAAATCCACAAATTTCTAGTCAACCATCACCCCCTATTAATCCAAACACGTGTTATAGGCCTTCGTTATCCAATATTTCACCTCCTATGAATGAAGTTGAATCCACAATGGGTGTAGAAAATATTCTACTACATGAGGGTGACAACAATGGTAGTGGAAAAAAAATCACGTACAACATTCTCGGTGGCAGAAGATGTGATTCTCGTCCGATCATGGCTCAATGTGTCAAAGGATTCAATAATCGGTGTCGACCAAACATCAAAGCAATATTGGGCAAGGATTAAAAATGCGTACAACAATCATGATGTCTGAGAAAGTGGGTTATTTTGTGAAAGAAGCTCGACTCAATTGAAAGCTCGGTGGAACTGGATCCACCCAGCAGTTCAAAAGTTTAATGGATGCTATAAACAAGCAGATAAGCATAGGAGAAGTGGAAGTTCGGAGAAGGATTACTCCCAGGATACAGGTAAAAAATTTGAGGTTGAACATGCTTGGTTGTTGTTGAAAGATCAGCCAAAATTCGATGCAGAATTTATGTCAAATTCTTCAAAAAGAACAAAGGTTTCTGTAGGTGGAAATTACTCGTCGTCTTCTAACACAGAGACACCCATTGAAGCTGAAGAATATGATGAGCCATCACCAATGTCTTGCCCAATGGGACAAAAAGCAGCAAAAAGAAAGAGCAAAGGAAAAGAAGCTTATAGCAATATCGATTTATCTGGTATAGAAAGTGTAATGAATGAGAAGAACGCAAACACATTAAAACTCATTCAGTTAAAGGAGGAACAAGAAAGGCGTATGCAGTATGAAATCCTCATGAAGGATACATTCAATATGTCAAATAAACAACGTGAAGACCACGAAAAGTATTATGACCATATTCGGAAGAAGCTGTTTAATTAAAGTTTAGTCCATATGTTCGAATTAGTTGTTATTCAATTACTTTGTACCCAGTTATTAACAATGTAGGTCCTTGTTGTATGTTATATTGAAAATTTTATTTTATGAAACAAGTTGTTAGAAACTAGCCGTTGGAAACAAGTCGTTGAAAACTAGCCGTTGGAAACTAGCCATTATAAAACTAGCCGTTGGAAATGAAGCTATATAAATGTGTAATGTTTCATCATTTTCACATGTTCTCATACAAATTACGCAATATATCTCTCTCATTTCAAACACTTCAGATACCATATAATGGATCCAAACATCGATTTAGATCAAGTTCTAGATCAAGTGATAAATGAGGAATTGGAAGACAACACTGACGAAGAATTCATTAGGTTGATACTTCAGAGCCAACAACAACTACATGGCAACACCGCTGGGCGTATGCAAAGAAGAGTGGTACATCGAAATCGTGAAGAAGGTCATGATCGATTGTTCAATGACTACTTCTCAGTAAATCCTGTGTACACAGAGATTCAGTTCCGACGAAGATTTCGTATGCGAAGGCATGTGTTTCTTCGTATTGTAGATGGGCTCAGCAATCATGATGAGTACTTTCAAGCGAGGTTCGATGCACTGGATCGAAGAGGACTATCTCCATTACAAAAGTGCACAGTTGCACTTCTTATTTTGGCTTATGGCTCACCTGCTGACAGCGTGGATGAATATGTTCGAATTGGTGAAACAACTGCGGTGGAATGCTTGGAGCGATTTGTATCAGGCATCTGCACCATATTTGGGAATCAGTACTTGAGGAGACCAAGTAACGAAGACACCGAACGACTACTACAAATGGGAGCGGCACGCGGATTCCCAGGTATGTTAGGTTCTATTGATTGTATGCACTGGGAATGGAAAAATTGTCCTGTTGCATGGAAAGGTCAATTTTGTCGAGGTGATCATCGTAACCCAACAATCATTCTTGAAGCCGTTGCATCACAAGACTTGTGGATTTGACATGCATTTTTTGGTACCGCGGGTTCAAATAATGACATTACTGTGTTAAATGGATCTAATGTGTTTGATGAAGTTTTGTCGGCACGTGCTCCCGCAGTGCAATACACAGTGAATAGAACCCAATATAATATGGGATACTATTTAGCCGATGGTATTTATCTAGACTTTGCTACATTTGTAAAAACCATCTCAATGCCATAAGGAGAAAAGCAAAAATTATTTGCTCAACGGCAAGAATCGGCAAGAAAAGATGTAGAACGGGCGTTCGGAGTGCTCCAATCTCGATTCGCAATTATACGTGGTCCGTCACATTTTTGGGATATTGCTAAAATGAAGAATATCATCTATGCATGTATCATATTGCATAACATGATTGTCGAGGACGAACGTGACACATATCAAAAAAATATTGATTACGATCATGTAGGTAATAACACATCAACATTCGAGGTATCTTCAGGTGCTCACCCTAGTATCAGATCAACATATCTTCAAAGGAGAGCAGAGGTTCACGACAAACAAAGACACCAACAACTCCAAGCAGATTTAGTTAAGCATATTTGAGAATGTTTCGGAAACGAAAATAACAATAACTAAATTTATGTAATTTTTTTCGAGGTCTAGGTTTTTTATTTATTTCGATGTTATTGTGTTTAATTATTTATTATTATGTAAAATTTTGTTTTATATTGTTACGCATTTCGTTTTATTTATTTTAATTTATATTTATGAAAATTGAAAAAATGTTAAGTTTTATTAAAAAAAATATAAATATGTGGATTTTTTTGAGTTCCTTGTGATTTCTTGCATTGGAGCAAAATATTGGGTGAGTTCCTTAGGAGTGACATGGCACTGTGGGGACCACAAAAAATACTGCGAAGACCACAAAAAGTTGCTTAAGAAATCCAATTGGGTTCCTTGCATTAGAGATGCTCTTAGTTACCCTTCCAAAGCTACAAAAATCTGCAACAACAGCTAAAGGGACAGCAGGAAAAAGCAGTGCAAGCTTAGTCCCAAAAATGACCTCTCGCAAATTGGTTGTGAAATTCCCAAGCATTTGGAATCGAACTTTGTGGTGTCCAGAAATAGACACTTCTTTGTTACATTTGAACTAAGGTTCTTTGTCTCTGGTGGTGCAGTCTTTTGCACTTGTAATCGCATTGTTGTTGCCATGCTCAGTGTTGTAGTTCACCTCCAAGATGTTCAAGTCCTCCTCCATGGTGTGGTGTGCCATTTGAAAGCAACCAAATTAATTAAGATATCACTCGGTGCAGTGATTAGTGAAGATGTGAATAAGGTAAAATAATGAATAGTGGCTATAAGGACTAGAAACCTAGCTATTGGGATAATTGAGTATATATAGTTGGATTATTTGGTTTGGTTGTAGTGAGAAAATTTTATGGTATAGCCTCTATTATACGTACAACGATAGCTTATTCCCAATATTCATTTGTTGGACGAGATTAGTGAGAAGCAGTATGTAACCATGTACCATTTAGTTTTTTTGAAGAATTGAAGCTTTGAAGTTTCGAGGAATTTTCACAGCTCTTGCTAGCTTTATAGCATGAGTATTTTACACTGCCGATGGGGGTTTTATAATTGGATGTTAGTAGAAAAGTGAAATAGGGGTGTCTAATTTTTGTTGTTTAATTAATCATTAGGTACGTGAAGTATTTGGAATTTTTAATTCAAAAATCTCTAAATTAATAAAAAAAAAAAATGCACTTGAATCCCTAATTTTGTAAAAAATTTGTAATTGGGTATGTCTCTAGAGTTAGATTATAGCATGATAATTTGTTTACAAGATCAAAGACCTGATAAATACGAATATTCTAGTTCGGGAGCCTAATTGTTTAGGATTTATCAAATAATTTAACTTTTAAATAAAGGTTGTTACTCTAACTCTCCTAGTATTTGGATTCAGTTGAATGATTCAGAATTAAGTTGAAATATTAGCTAACTAGTTGGATACTCTTGCGTATGCATGGGTAATACCAGTATCTACGCATTAAAAATAGAACGTATGAGAGAAATGAAATTAAGATATAATGAATATTTAAGATTTAAAAAGAAAGATTAGGATATACTTATCAAAAAGGGAATTGAAATTAGCAAGTGTCTGTAAGAAGACAAAACTACCCATCTTAGACAGCTGTAAATAAAGGAGACTATTGAGATAATTTTTAGTATACGTGGAAATAGAAAAAACATTGTTTTAGACAGTAGAAATAGTAAAAACATTATTTTAGATACATTGTTTTAGACAGTAGAAATAGAAAAAACATTGTTTTAGATAGTAGAAATAGATTCAGAAAATAAAAAACGTTGAAATATTATCATTTTAAATAATTGTTTATATGTTTGTTTTATGTTGAAAAATTGATTTTGAATCCATAATTAAAGTTGAGTTGAAACAACTTAAAATATTTTGTTTATAAAAATTGTCAAAACATAAATCATATTACTTTAAAAAATTAATTTTATTCAAAATCAATTTTAAAAACATACACT
>PYAF01005448.1:70847-73347 GCA_007407185.1 Glycine tomentella
TATAATTTTTTAAAAAAATTGAAGACTTGATTAAAAAATTGGTCCCTGTAATATTATAAAGACTAACAAAATATATTACAAGAATCAAAAATAGTTAAGCTTATAAAAGTCACTCTAAATTTGAGCTTAAAAAGGTAAATTAAACTAGGAAAAATAGTGTTATTTTGAAAGGAGTAGTATTTTTGGTTGGTACAAAGTATTAATTAATTTCATCAGAGATTTCATTAATCACTTACTTTTAATGAAAATTTTCTTTTTAATTATTTATTTTTATTTATAAATTTTAAATTTAAGATCTTAATTAAGAGACATGATGCACTAACATTTAGGTCAATATATTGATAAAACACTGTGATATGATTATAAGAATTGTTTCATAATACAAACCCATTACTACGAATCTCGTACGAATTCATGTCTTTACACGTACCGTTAATTGGACAAATATTAAATGAAAAATTTAAAATCAAGAAATTTGACGGAAATCAACGATCAATTGAATTTAGATTTCGTACAAGACAAATTAACAACAATAAGTATTTTTTTTCCTATTATTATTAATGTGGCGTGATGTATAAAAAGTTTGAATGGTAGTAGTAAAGCATTCTCTCAATAACCTATTTAATAGTAATTAATAGATAATGTATAGCAAATTAAAATTTATAATTTTTTTAATTTGTAGATATGAAAAATTCTTAAATTAATAATCTGATAACTTATGGACTAAATTTAAATAATAATATTGTAAAAAAAAGGACTTCAACTTCATTGTTAACCAACAATATTTCTCCAATGACGTAAATTAAGCATCAAAATCCGTATGGCATTGGCTGATATTAATTCCAGAGCATACATAACAAGTAAACTCTTTTGGAGTTTTTACGTAGAGAAAGGCACTAGTGTCGGGACAACATTAACAGCTTGCCTCTTCAATAAGGGGACGAAGTTTCCTACCATAGTGCTGTATATAATCCATTTATTCATCTAAGAGAGATCCACCCGAGCTTCTTGAAACAATTCGTTACCATAATGTCAGCACATGTAATAATTAAACGTAGTTAAGTGGCACATTTTCCAGCTGCTAGGTTTTTAAACTTAATTTAACATAGTAAATCATATGATTAAAATTTGATCGCAATGAAAAATATTGAGCTAATAATATAATTAATTTTATTATTTTTAAAAATATATTTAATCTTAAATTAAGTTTTATAAAATGATAAAATTTATTAATTTATCAACTTGTGCATTACACGGAAACACACACTAGTAATTTTTAATTAATTATTAAGTTTTGGTTAGTGTATATGTTACACTAAAGTCATATTGAGCTTTATTGGATTTCAATCAATCATTAGTGCATATATTACACTAAAGTCATATATTGGACCTTGATTGACCCTTATTGGGTTTCAATCAATCATTAGTGCATAAATTTCACTTACATCGTATTGAACCTTAATGAATCATTAGTATTACACTTATGTCTTATATTTTAAATACTTAAATTTACAATATTTGATTATGACATATTTTCATAATAAAAAGGGTATTTATTTATTATAATTTTTAAACAATTATATGAAATAAACAATTATTTTGTACAAAAAATAAATTAAAAGATTAATGATAAGTATGATTTATTTATATTAATAAAAAATGAAAATATTCGTTTGTTAATTTAAAAATATCACTAATATATTATTTCAATAATTTTGAAGTATAAAATGTATTTAAGTATATGACATATTTATTATGATTTAAAATAAATTAATATTTTAGTTTCTAATCTTTTAAAAAAAATATGTTCGGTCGTTAATTCAGTCGCTAATCTAAAGATATTGTAATATAATAACGACCAAAACAATTTCGATTGCTCACCTCATAACACCACGATCGAATGCTCTTCGGTCGCTATCTTCAAATTCCTCTTCGATCGCTATATTCAAATTCCTCTTCGGTCGCGAATTTGGTCGTTGACGCACTTGTAATTATAGATATATTGACCGACTATATCAGCGACTTTCTACCCGGTTGCTACCTCGGTCGTTGATGCAACTATGCCACCACCAATGAACATCGGTCGCAATTTCGGTGTCAATTGGTGACAGAAGCTGTTCGACAGCTATTTTGGTCGCTAATAGCGACTGCATTTTTCGGTGTCTAATTTTGGTCGCTCAGTTACATTTTTCTAGTAGTGATGGTGGAGGGGGAATCACATCTCTTAGGTCTTTAATGAGTAGAATTTGTTACTCTTATTGACTTTTGAGATTTACAGTGTAGAAGGGTTTTGATTGGGAAAGTTGGAGAGCAAGATGATGAGGATAAATTTGATGTTGGAAGGAGAGGAAGTTTATGAGAAGGGATTAGATCCCGAAATTTTTGGCCTTTGAGCGATGATTAACGGTTTTAAGGAGAAAGAAGGAGTAAAGCAATTTAGGGATTAGGGATTTTTTTTTCCTTTTGTGGTGACTTTTAGTAGCTAGTATTTTAATATCAT
>PYAF01005448.1:75847-96814 GCA_007407185.1 Glycine tomentella
AAGAGAAAAAGAAGATGAACGAGAGAGATGAAAATAAAGTGAGCAAGAGAAAGAGAGACAAGTAAGGAAAAGATAAGATGGAATCATACAGTCATGACAATGACAACGATCACCCAGGTTGCAGAGGGAGAAGGAAGAATGTAATGCCTCAAATTTTAAACTAAAAATATTGCTTGAAAAATTTAATTTATTTTAGAAATACGTGTCACTTTATTTTACCATTACTTGTAAATAATAAAACATCTTCTTATACTATTTTTATATATAAAAAAAAACAAACACCGATAGTCGGAAAATGCTAAATAGTTGCATCGAATTAAAATAAATGCAGATGTAGAGTAATTCATTTTCCATACATAACTAAAATAAAACTTGTAGTGTCACATATAAATATATGGATACAGCCCAATATGTGTGATAATAAACAAAATACATTTTTCATCCCTACTATAACAAAATACATGTTTGTGGATAAAATATTAACATTTGAGGTCAAATACCCATTCAGTTTTATGTGGAGTCTACATCAAAGAGACATCATTTTGAAATTCTGATCACGTCAATGTGACTGAGGTTCAACGAAGATCACGAAAACGACACCAATATTATAAAAAAAACTTTTACGTCTTATAGTCAAAGGTTTTTCAAAGGAAGTGTAAAAACATCCAATAATGGTACCCAAATCACAAGAGATACTAAGAGAGACTCAAACTAACTAGAAGAAGACAAGGATATCATGGTTACCTCAAAGAAACCAAAAAAAGAGGATTGAAGGTTTTGTTCTCTATCGAATCCTCGAGTTGAGTTTTGAAGATTTTGCTCTGATTAAAGTGTTTCTCTCTGTGCGGTGGTCCGACGGCAAGCAAGGACGACTCATGGCGGTTACTAGTGGTCGTGGGTGGTGGAGGAGGAAGCCTAGGGCTTGGGTGAGGGTTTTGGAGAAAGAGAGAAGTGAAATTCATGTTTTTCATGCTAATGAACGTATATATAAATTGAAGATCTCGCTAAGCAAAATTCTACTTTTGGCACTGGGTGCGACACTTCGCGCTAAGTGCAACAACTTTCACACTAAGCGAATTTTTCTCTTTTTCTGGAATTGCACTTAGTGCGCTGGTTGCGCTAAGCGAGATGTCCAAAGTTGTTATTTCGCAAATCCCAATGGTAAAAATGTGTAGATGGGGTTATGAACCTACAATCCAAATTTGAAGGCGATTCAACGGTTAACGAGTCAGAGATCACAATTTTATCAAAACAGGTTTTGGGTTAAACTATAAATCACACATTTCCAACACATATAAAAATACTCCACATAACCTAACATCCACACCAAGCAGTTGCACAAGGATAATTCACTCAACACTTCAAATAACCCAAAATAATCAAATAACACAAGAATTACATCAAACATCTATTTTCAGTTATCAAAATTTCAAGGCATTACAACTCTTCCACCTTTTTTGAAATTTCGTCCTCGAAATTTACCTGACTCAAACAAGGCTGGATAGGCTTCTCGCATTTGATTCTCTAGTTCCCACATTGCATCCTCTGCTGATGTACCTCCCCTGATCACCTTGACCAATGAAATCTCTTTACCTCTCAAGTGCTTTGTTTGCCTATCCTCGATCCTCAAAGGCAATGTTTCATATGTCAAATTCTCCTTCACTTGAACGTCATCCAATTCGATCACATGAGATGAATCATGGATATATTTACGGAGTTGAAACATATGAAAGACATTGTGGAGGTTAGAAAGAGATGGGGGTAATGTAATTTGATATGCCACAGGGCCGACTCTTTTGAGAATTTGGAAGGGACCAATAAAATGAGGTGTGAGTTTTCGGGATTTCAAGGCTCGACCAACCCCAGTTTATGGAGTGACTCTCAATAATACATGATCACCAACCTCGAATTCCATGTCTTTCCTCTTTTTTTCTTTATAACTTTTATGCCTACTCTGAGTAGTCCTCATTCTTTCTTGGATCAAATTGACCTTCTTAGTGGTTTGTTGTACCACTTCAGGTCCTAAGGTGAGATTCTCTCCGGGTTCTAGCCAGCACAGAGGTGTCTTACACCTACTACCATACAGAGCTTCATAGGGAGCCTTGTCAATGGTAGAATGGAACTATTGTTATAGATGAACTCTATCAATGACAGAAAACTCTCCCAACTTCCCTTTTGTTCTAATACACACGTCCTCAAAAGGTCCTCCAACGAGTGAATGGTCAGTTCAGTCTGACTATCAGTTTGAGGTTGATAGGCTGAACTTAGCCTAAGCTTGGTTCCCAACGCTTTGTTCAAACTCTCCCAAAACCTCTAGGTGAATCTAGGATCTCTATCAGACACTATGCTAGACGCCACACCATGTAATCTTACAATCTTACTAATATACAAGGAGGTCAACTTATCTAAAGAAAACCTGATATTGATGGGGATTAAGTGAGCATATTTGGTCAATCTATTAATAATAACCCAGATATAATCTAAACCTCTGGGGGTTCTAGGTAGTCCTACAACAAAATCCATGGAGATATTGTCCCACTTCGAATGGGGTATCTCTAAGGGTTGCAACTTACCTGAGGGTCTTTGATGTTCTATCTTAGCCTTCTGATAGACTAAACATGCATACACAAACTCACTAACCTCTTTCTTCATGTTTGGCCACCAAAATATCGTCTTTAGATCTTGATACATTTTGGTAGCACCAGGGTGGATGCTCAAGTTGCTACTATGCCCTTCCTCCAAGATCATATTCTTAAGGTCGAGTACATTGGGGACACAGATTCTATCTCAAAGTCTCAGGACTTCATCCGATCCATATTGAAACTACTACCTCTCCTTGACGCTTTGGCTTCTAATTGAGTTCTCAGAAAAGGATCAGACTTTTGGCCCTCTTTGATCTCTCCTAGCAACTCACTAGCAATTTTCAAAGCTCTTGGTCTTACACTGTTAAGGGTAACCTCACACATAAGTCTAAGGTCTCTAAAATGTTCTAGGAGATCCAACTCCCTAACCATCAAGGCAGATATATGTAGGGACCTCTTACTCAAAGCATCAACCACTACATTGGCTTTACCGGGATGATAGATAAGCTCAAAATCATAGTCTGTAAGAAACTTTATCGTCTTCTCTGACGCATGTTAAGCTCTTTCTGACTAATAAAATACTTAAGGCTTTTATGATCTCTAAACACTTCAAACTTGGAGCCAAACAGGCAATGCCTCCACATCATAAGAGCAAAAATTGCAGCAGCTAACTCCAGATCTTGGGTAAGATAATGCCTTTCACGAGTCTTGAGTTGTCTAGAAGCATAGGCCACTACCTGGCCATTCTGCATCAACACTCCTCCTAAACCCATCTTTGATGCATCACAATACACCTCGAAGGGCTCTCTTAGGTTAGACAAAACTAACATAGGCGCGGTTGTCAACTTTTCCTTAAGGGTTTGGAAACTATGCTCACACTGGTCATCCCACACAAAAACTTGACCCTTATGAGTCAGTTTGGTCAAAGGCAAGGCTAACTTAGAGAAACCATCTATGAATCTCTGACAATATCCTGCTAAACAAAGAAAACTTATGATCTCAAACACCGACTTAGGACCCTCCCACTTAAGAACAACTTCTATCTTAGAAGGATCTACAACTATACTGCCTTGGGATATCACATGTCCTAGGAAACTAACTTTCTCTAACTAAAACTCACACTTGGAAAACCTAGCATAAAGTTATCGGTCCTTAAGGGTTTGCAGCACAATCCTCAAATGTTCATCTCTAGTCTTAGAGTGTACCAAAATATCATCTATGAATACTACCACAAAGCTATCGAGATAGGGGTGAAAGATCATATTCAAGTAATCCATAAACAACACCAAGGGCATTAGTCATACCGAAGTGCATGACTAGATACTCGTAGTGACCATAACGGGTCTTAAAGGCAGCCTTCGGAATATCCTCAGATTTCACTCGGATCTGATGGTAACCTGACCTAAGGTCTATCTTGTTAAACACACAAGCTCCTATCAGCTGGTCCATAAGGTCATCTATTCTAGGCAAATGGTACTTGTTCTTAATCGTTGCCTTATTCAACTGGTGATAGTCTACACACAACCTCATGGACCTATATTTCTTCTTCACTAACAACACTCACGCTCCCCATGGAGACATACTAGGTCTCACAAACTGTTTATCCAGCAACTCTTCTAACTACTTCTTAAGCTCGACTGACTCTATAGGAGACATCCTATAAGGGGCTATGGATATAGGTTCGGCACCAAGTACCAAATCCATAGAAAACTCTATCTCTCTCAGGTGGTAAATCAAATATATTCTCAGGAAACACTTCTGGCAACTCTCTAACAATAGGGAGGTCACCTATGAAAACCTTGGTCTCTACTTCCATATTAGACAGGATCATGTACACTTGAGCATCTTCTTTTAAAGATGTCACAACTTGGTTGGCAGAGATAAACATCTTATCCCTACTCACTTCAGAATTACCAAGCACCACAATTTTATCAAAACAGTTTAATGAGACATGGTTGGAAGATAACTAGTCTATACCCATAATAACAACAATTTGTTTTAGAGGCAAATAAATTAGATCAATCAAGATTTTTCTACCATAAATCTCTACAGAAACAATTTAAACTAGACCTGTTAAAACAGGTTGAGCCCTCGGGCCAACCCGTTTTAGCTTGCCAAAATCGATGGGTTGGGTTGCTAAAATGTTGGCTCACTTTGATCCCAGGTTATTTTGACCCAGCTCACTTAACCCGCAATCTACCCGGGTTGAACTCGGGTGAGCCAGGTTGGCTCAGGGTTTTACTAAAAAAAATAGCCACATATATAACTTACTCTCTCAGGCTCAGCCAAAAGCCCCAAAATGCAAACCCTCGATTGAAAGTTGAAACTGTCCCTTCAAGGTTCAAGGCTCAAGCCAAGCCACTCGTCACCGCCACGCCACTCCGCCAATGGCCCACTGCCACTTGAATCTAAGCCAGCACTGCTAGCTTGCTACTCGACGCTCGACTGCTCGAGTCGAAGTTGAAGCCCAATGCCACCGTCACCACTGCCACCTCGACAGATCTGTCACCTCGGCCACACCCTCCCTCCCTTCGTCGGGCTTCATTTCTTGAGAAGTGAGAACAGTATGCTTACCTTACCTCTATCTGTTTTGCTAAACCCATTTTCCTTATAGATTCCGCTTAATATTGATAAAATGTTAAACTCATTCTCTTAATACAAATTAATGAAAATATTGTTCTTTGATGTACAATAGATAATGAGTCGAATAAAATGGTGCTTTGTATTTTTCTCTTTTTTTGTGATGTATTTGAATTTGATTAATGGCTGAATCTATCTCATGATTTCAGCAGTTGTTCGTGAACTATTTCCATTTTAATTTTTTAAATATTTTTAACTTCTTTGTATGATAATAATGTTTCTTTTGCTTTAATTGGGTTCAAGATATAGCGAAATGAGTTGCTCTTTGCATATTGTCCAAGTTATTAAAGAGAATCATTTTTTTACTTCTCTACATATATAGCATTAATGGGTTGCTCTTTGCAGATTGTCCACCTTATTCTGCTATCAAATTAATTTCTTATTGTAATACATCTTATGTCTTCTTTGTGTATTGTGATAGATTCAGGTTTGAATTGGCAAAATATTTTCATTGCTTCGATTGATTTTTTTCTATATAAATTTTAGTAGTTGATAGGTTGGGTTATTTTTATATGTGTCATGTTGCAAGCCTACTAACTTACCATTTCATGATTTAGTTTTCATAGCCTTTGATATTTGAATTCAGAGTTCAACTACTTGTGTGTACAAGCTATACTCATGAAAATATGATTGAGGGAACAAGAATTGGTTTGTTTTGTTGAGGATGTATAGTATGATTGTTTCTTATAAATATTCTTTTAACTTTGAGATTTATTCTAACTTTAATGAGACCAGCCACACTGTAATACACTAATACTCAAATTTTTTTTTGGTTTTTTTGTTTTTTTTTAATTTAAAGTGAGTCAACCCACGAGTCAGCTCGCGGGCCAATCCGGATAACCCACCAACCCGGGTGGGTTGAGTCGGGTTGGCAAAAAACTGACCCACCACTAAAGTGAGTCAGCCCGGCCCGACTGACTTTTTAGCCAACCCGTGGTGGGCCAACCCGGGTAGGTCGGGTTGGCCTATTTTGACAGGTCTAATTTAAACACACATTAGAAGTTAAAACGAAACCACTAGTTGGGGTCTCTACCACAAGATCATCACTCAAAGAAGATATAGAAAGCTTAAGTTTCTCAACACACGAGCCAGATATAAACGAATGAGTCGCACAAGAATTGAATAACACAAGTAAGGGAATCCCACTTATGAAACATTTACCTTGGATTAGATCTTTGGATTTCGAAGCTTTGGCACCATTAAGAGTAAAGACTCTTCATGTGGCCTTCGGGCGTCCAGTTCGGTCATTCAGACTCAAGACATTCTGATCCTTCTTGGGATGTGGACAGTCTCTCCAAATATGACCCTTATGTTTGCAGTTGAAACATGTTATGTCTTTGTCTGCACAATTTGAAGAGACGTGGCTTGACTTACCACACTTGGAACAAATTATATGAGTTAATAAAGTAGTTGGTTTGCTACCACTACCACCAGAAAACCTTTTAGCAGCAGTCCTCTGATTATTGGGCCGATTACCATATTGCTTAAAAGGGGTCGGTATGGTTTTCCCCAATTTTGATATCCATTCTTCTTGTTCTTCATAGGCCCGTATTCCGATAATACACTGCCCTATCTCGAGATTCTTCATCCAAGATCCTAAACATGTTCACCAATAGTGGAAACTAACAAATTCCCTAATAATTTACAGCTTGCTTCACCTCAAGTTGCAAGCCATTCAGAAACTTCACAGACTTTGAGCTTTCACCATCTCTTCCTTGGTAATTAGGGTAGTACCTCACCAGCTCTTCGAACTTGGCTGCATATTCATCTACAGTCACGTTCCCTTGCTTGAGCTCATGGAATTCCATCTTTTTCTTGTTTCTAACATCTTCAGGAAAATATTTCTCCAGAAATACTCTCTTGAAGGTTTCCCAGGTCACAACTTGACCTTCAGCCTCCAAGAATTAGCGAGTATTCTCCCACCAATATTCAGTTTCTTCTACCAGAGTGTATGTGCCAAAAGCAACCTTGTGCTCCTCCGGATACACCATCACTCGGAAGATTTTCTCAATCTCCCGTATCCAGTTGAGCACTATCAGGGTTGTATCCTTCATTGAAAGCAAGAGGATTGTTTTGTTGGAAGCGATCCAACCCTTGATACTCAATAGCTTCAATAGTTTCTCCTCTATTCTGATTCCCCATAGCTTGGGCTAAGGCCTGGAGAGCATCAGCTATTGCACAACCATTCTGTCCAGCCATCACTCCTTACGCACACCAAGAAGTGGGAACATGGAAGGAATACACAAAATAAAAGGAATAAGACAATTTTATACCTATCTCCAGTTCCTATTTAAGTTACTCTTGAGAGTTGATGCCTCGAGAAATCACTCCTCTACAACAATTCTCTCTCGAGACATTAACGCTCACTCTCTACCCTTTGTATTCCTGACCGCTTGCCTTGGTGTTCCATTGCAATTCACAAATTATCAAGATGGTCAGTTTGATAACTCGTGACAAGGCATTAGAACTCTAGGTATAACAAACATCAGGAATACAAACATGTTATGACTGAAAACAATAAGAATACACACAATAACCAAGCGGGGCTGAATTGGTTTAAACTTGACCTTTTTAAAATCTTTAGAAAATCATAGTTAAAGGATCTTTATCACAAATAAACCAAGAATGTTTCAATCAATCAAATCACTAAGCCAAAAAAATAATTACAAAAACACTACTTGTTGAGTAATAAAGAATTCACTAAGAACCACAAATTAAGATAACTTGAAGAGATTAAAAGAAAGTAACAACACATGAACTTATATTGGTTCACCTCTCAACAAGAGAAGCTACATCCAATTTCTTCTAATCAAAACTAGATTAGAGTTCCACTATTCACAAATTTCAGTTCTTACAAGTCTTACAACAATCACCCTTTATCAAACCTAGATAAAGAACAAAAATCTAAAACCCTATTAGACTCTTAGTGATCAAGACATAGAGAACCCTTCTCTACTTTTTTCCTCTAGAGAAACTCACTCTAGAAAAACTTCAAGAACCATTGTAATAGTTACAAACAACCAAAAATTCAAAGATGAATTTACAAGCATAGCTAATGGAGAGAAACAACATGATGATCCACTAAATATGAATGAATACGAGTTACCAAAAAGGATTGAAATGAAAAGAAATTTTAGAACTTATTCTCCAAAATGCTTATTTGTTGTCTTGCCCAAGAAATCTTTCAAAATACCATGAAGATTTGAATTTGTGGGTCAAGCACTTTAGAACCCAGAGTAACCTTTCTCAATCTCAGAAGGCTTATGAAAACTTTTAGAATTTCGTAGAGTTGTAATGTGTATGTTTTTAGAAAAGCCTTCAGCTATTTATAAAAAACAGTTGTAACTGAATGTAATCGACTAAATCGCTTAAGTAATCAATTAAATCTTCATTTGTAATCGATTAAATACAAATGTAATCGATTAAAATGTTCTTCAGTTTTCTGGAAAGGTTATATGAATAAATTAATCGATTATTTCGACCTGTAATCGATTACTACAGGGATACATTGTTCCATAAATGAACTAAGTAATCGATTACTGATAAATGGTAATCGATTAACACACTCATGTCTTATTCTATGTTTGAACTAAGTAATCGATTGTTGATAAATGGTAATCGATTAACATAATCATGTCTTGTTCTATGTTTATGTTGAGTAATAGATTACTTAATTCTGGTAATCGGTTATTTTGTTCTTCAATGCTCAGGTAACAGATTACCAATGTGTGGTAATCGATTAAAACAATGAAAAAATAGTTTTTCCAAAAACTTAAAACCATGAGCACTTTGCTTTGATGCAATCATGAAATCTCAAACCTTTTTTCACAAACCATGTGCTTATGTAAAATCATGAATGCAAGTAAATGAATTATGTTAATGCAATGCAATCAATCATAGGATGATTTTCTCCTACATCAAGCAATTACAAATGCCTTCAATTGAATGACATGTACAAAGTTAAAACACTCATTCATCTTCAGAATGTATCTTGATCCACCTTCATGCTCTCCCTGTATCTAATAATGACAATCCAACAAATCTCCATATTCCACATAAAAAAACGTGAGTTCCAAACACAAACAACTCAAGCAGTTACAAAACAATCAGGTACTCAAACACTCAACAAAGAAAACACAGAATGCAAAAGAAACACAATAGACTCACAACTCACTCACTGAAAAGGTTCAACCTGCTCTGATACCACTAATGTAACGACCCGCCTCGTGGCTACGATATCACTACTCTAAACGCGTAATTTCAATTTTAAATGAAAACTCCATTAATTTGATTATGAAAATGAGGGTAAATTTTTCGCGATAATACACTCACCAGATAACGTACAAATACGTAAATATATCTATATTAAACCATTATATATCATTCACATGTCAGAACATAATTCAATTTTTACATGTATCTAAACCTGGGATTTACATGCCCCATAAAAAAGAATCAAGGAACCAACTAATGAAAGAGTTGATAACAAAACACAACTCTCTCCCTAATAAGTTTCAACGTTATCACGTCAGCTTGGCGACTCCAACAAAATAATCTTCCTCCAACATCACCAACTACTGCTCATCTATTTTCACGAACGAAGGTTCGAAATCATGATAGGTACCAACCACACAGTACAAAATTGCAAGGGTGAGTTTATTATACAAGATCAACAAACACCAAATGACAATGATTAGCAAGAAAAACAATAACAATAAACACAATCATTCTCCATAATTCATCAGTTCAACATACACTTAACCAATTAATCATCATCTTTTTGCACAATTCAAATCAATTATGTTCACAATGATGCATGCACCTGACTCAACTCTCAAATGTAATATGGTACCATTCGTTAGGAAATAGCCTAAGTGTGTCCACATGACACTCTCACTTAGGAAAGCTAGGCAACAACTGTCGAGATCACCCTATCGTGCACAGGTAACTCCCCCCGATGGTGATCAACATGAGTCTCAAGGGAGTTCCAAACCGAGTGATATGCCCCAAGTACCAGCATGTGTCCTCATGAAAAATCACAGGTACTTACTCATAAAGTTTATACTATTTCCATGCAATTATGAAGTATGAAACATGGACATCATCAATGCACTGAATGTGGATAGTTAAAAATTCTAAGCAATCATCTTCCCTCTCCAAGGATACTTAAAATTCTTAAACTAATCCCCTTCCCTCTCTAGGGGATATCCAACATGGTCATTGCACCCTTGTGTACATACATAACATATATCCATCACGATGACATCATTAACATCAATATCATTTCATCTCAATGTCATCATCAACATCAATATCATCTCAATCTCAATGCCATAAACAACATCAAAATCATCTCATTTCAATATCATCAACATCAACATCATCTCATTTCAATATCATCATCATCACAAGCAATCACATTCCACATATATACATATAAATTCATGTATGGGATTCACATTCCCCAGATATCCAAGCAACACAAATCTCTTACAATAACTATTCATAATACCATGAGACTCATATTTTAGGAAAATATTAAATTAAAGAGGAAAACTATAATATACAAAAAAAAACTCTTATGTCCATTTAAAATTTAATCAAAAGTAAATAGAAAAACAAATATAAAAATTTGGGCAAAATCTCCTCTGTAATTAAGACTTTTTCCAAAAAATATAATCATTACAACAACAACATCATTCACAATTTCATTCATCAATAACAAATATATTACATCCCAATAGTTTAAAACACATTTTTTTTAAACCAGCACACAATAAGGACAAACATACATTCCCATAATTAGGTTCCTTGACCCCAACTATGGTATCAAAAGTTATAAACAAACAATAAACTCTCTTCACCAATATTATAAAAAAAATCAACTTTTAACATCTCATTTTCAAAGGTTTTTCAAAGGAAGTGTAAAAGCATTCAATAACAGTACCCAAATCACAAGATATACTAATAGAGACTCAAATTAACTAGGAGAAAATAAGGAAATCATGATTACCTCAAAGAAACCAAGAAAGGAGGATTTGAGGCTCCGTTCTTTACCGAATCCTCGAGTTGAGTTTTGAATATTTCACTCTGATTAAAGTGTTCTTCTCCGTTTGGTAGTCCTGCGGCAAGCAACAATGACTCGTGGCAGTCACCAGTGGTCGTGGGTGGTGGAGAAGGAAGCCTAGTGCTTGGGTGAGGGTTTTGGAGAGAGAAAGAAGTGAAATTTATGTTTTTCAAGCTGATGAACATATTTATAAACTGCAAATCTCGCTAAGCGAAATTCCATTTTTGGAGTTGAGTGCGACATTTCGATCTTAGTGATTTTTTCTCTCTGTCTGGAATTGTGCTAAGCAAGTTGTCCAAATTTGTCATTTCGCAAATTCCAACGGTCAAAACATCCAGACATGAGTTGTGAATCTACAGTCCAATTTGAAGGCGATCCAACGATTAACGAGTTAGAGATCGTAGTTTTACCAAAATAGGTTTTAGATCAAACTATAAATCACACATATCCAACACAGATAAAAAAACTCTACATAACCTAACATCCACACCAAGAAGTTGCACAAGAATAATTCACACAACACTTCAACTAATCCAAAATAATCAAATAATCAAATAACACAAGAATTACATCAAACATCTTTTTTCAGTTATCAAAATTTCAGGACGTTACATGTTGGGGCAACCGTGAATGACAATAGAGAGGAGCAATGAGATGTCGTGAGTGAGCAGTAAGGATCGTGTGATGTGAACGATGACGTCAACAAAGAGGTATTGATGAGTTGTGAAGGGTTTCTATCTTTAGGCTTCTTTATTCCCTTTACTTGTAACCCTAAGTAAGGTTGCATAAGTAATTATGTGTGTGTGTGCGCGCGCGCGTGTGTGTGTGAGACCTAAGGGTAACAGGTAAGAGAAAAAATGGTTACCCATCCCTGTTCCCATCCCTAAAAATAAAATTCGGGTAACCTATACCTATCCTCGTGCCTAATCAACTCGGTTATTATTATCAAACTCCAGGCAGGGGCGGGCGATTATCCACGGGTATGGGTTTTTTGTCATCCCTAAGTATCTAGTAATTCTCCCACATTGTCTCTAATTCTAACTTATACTCAAAACCACACACTCAATCCAATTTTCCCATAACATTACAACATAAACAGGGCATGCACCAGGAATTTTAGTTTCCAAAAGTAATTTACATCCTCCAAAACCCTAACAAGTGATCATATGCAACAAAGTACAATAAGCACCAAAGCAACCCTGCTATAAGACTATTGCTTGCACAATACAAATAAAGCAGCAACGTTTCCTTACAAAAAATAGAATACTACACCATTCTATTACTTTTTGGTCCCTCAATCCCTAACAACATAAATTAACCAAAAATCACAACTGAATAAGAATAGAGGGAGGAAAACCAAAAATCACACCTTTTGCACATTCAGGGATTAATTTTGAATTTTTCATATTTCAGAAATCAATTTGTCAGCTTTTCACATTTTTAGGAACGAATTTCGCTATTTATCTTTATTTTATCTCTATTTTTACTATATAAAAAAGAACCAAAAATATGTTAGAATTTGTAGAAACATGGGTGCACACATGTGATCCCCCACGATGAAAAGAAGAGAAGTTTCAAGAATGAGTACATAATAATAGGGGTGGATAAACGGGATCAAGTCCACGGACTGACCTGCGGTCTGCACGGGTCACAGACCAATTTTTTAAAAAAATCCATGACTATGCAAGATTTTGGGCCCGCCCTACATATCTGTGGGTTTTTCGGGTTTGGACCATAGGATCCACGGCTGGCCCACAAACCCGCAACCACCAGCCAAGCCGTACCCAAGCCTAATTAATGATAAAAGCCCAATCCAAAATTTCTTTGCATTTATGTTGAAATTTTATTTGGTTGTGTTAAAACTTTTGTAATTGAATATTTGTTAGAGATTTATTAAGACTTTTTTTAAAAAATATATACAATTGAGTGTAATTGACTATTTTTTTAAGAGAAAAATATATTTATTTTGAAATTGCAACTAGCACGTTTGGCCCGCGGGACGGAGACAAATCAATGTATTAAGTTTGTGTAAGAGTGCAAGGTGGGCTGGTCCGGTCCGTTGTCATTGTGGGCTTACACATGCAAGCCTTACGTTAGGCGGGTTGACTCACTTATCCAGCGTTACATAATAATACCAGTAGTTTAACGTGTCAAAAAATAAAGTTTAAATATATTTTTTCATATAATTTAGTTTTTTAATTTTTTTTGTTTTTAATTCTTATAAAATATGTCTGTTTTATTTTTTGTTCCTAGATTGTTTTAGATAATACTTTAAAAAGTAAAAAAGTCCTTTGAACACTAAAAAATTACTATCTAAAATAATTTAAAGATGAAAAATAAAACAATTAAATAACTAAAACAAATATTTGTTTTTCAGGAAAAAAAAATAAAAACTAAATTATTGGAAAAAAGTGTATTTAAGAAAGAAAAAAAATAACAAAGGAAATCGCGCGAACGAAGGGGAAAGAAGAAGAACTGAAGAGGAATCAGAAACGAAGAAGAAGAAGAAGAGAGTGAAGGCAGAAGACCCTAGAAACAAAAATGGCAGAAAAATTAGCCCCGGAAAAGCGTCACAGCTTCGTCCACAACGGTACCTCTCAATTTCCCTGTCTCAATTTCTCCAATTTTGCTCTGTTCTGTTCTGATTTTCATCAAGTGAATCCGAATCAAACAAACAAACAAACCCGTGTGTGTGTGTGTGTGATTTTAGGTCAAAAGGTGTTCGAGTGGGATCAAACCCTTGACGAGGTCAATATTTACGTAACTCTTCCTCCTAACGTTCATTCCAAGCAATTCTACTGTAAGATTCAGTCCAAGCACCTCGAACTTGGAATCAAAGGCAACCCTCCGTATCTCAACGTAACCCTAATTTTCCTCCACCTCATTTCCTTTCTCATCTTCTCTTTTTTTTTCATTTTGATTTAATTTTCCTCTTATTTATTTGTGTGTGATTTCTCAGCATGATCTTACTAGCCCGGTGAAGACAGATTCTTCTTTTTGGACCTTAGGTAAAGGTTTAAGCTATCCCTAATTGTTTTTTCTTTTCTCTTTTTTTTTTTTTTGGCTCAAATTGATTCTTCTATACTTTTTTTGCATTAACCATATTTGCCCTTATGGTGTAAAAGTTTTTAGTGTTTTATATTTCGATCCAATCAGAAACTGCTATATATGATAAGTTTGTTGGTTTTCATAATATTTACCTTGAAAGTCATAGCATAATGATTTCTGATTGGCTGGTAATGTAAAAACTTTGACACATGTCAATTAAACTCGTATTTTTAGTGGTATTGTTTTGGCTTTGGAATCAGTTTAGGAAGATTTTTGTTTTCAGAATCAAAGATGAAATAAATGTGATTTATTTGGTGTTTGATTTGGTTAAGTTTGATGGTGATGGTGATTTTGGAATTTGGCCTGCAGAGGATGACATAATGCACATAACACTGCAGAAAAGAGATAAAGGTCAGACATGGGGTTCTCCCATATCAGGTCAGGGTCAGTTGGACCCTTATGCTACTGATCTTGAGCAGAAGCGACTCATGCTTCAGAGATTTCAAGAGGAGGTGAGTTTTGCTTCCATCATAATCCTTTTCTGGCTGTTGGAATTTGGAATGCATTTGCAACCCCATGATATGTCTAGCATGTGCTTCTCAGCGTCCTTGGTTGTTATGTTCTATTAATATTGTCTTCATCTGTTTCATCTGTTGGGTCTAGCCATCTAGCTGCTAGCTGCTAGGTTGTGTTCCTCCATTTCCAAAGTGTGTTCTTTGGTTGATATCGTTTTTTTTTCCCCCTAAGCTGTGTATAATATTGAGAAGAGGATCTGATAATTAAGTCATTATACTATTATTCATTACTGCAAACTAGTTATTTGTGGGTAGCTAATGTGGATGAACACAATTGATGTTAAGATGAAAATTCTACTTATTAATTAAGACTACTGACTACCAGCACTTGATGCTTTATTGCTAGTTGATGCACTCCCATTTTAGTGTTTGTTTGTCCTAACCAACAAATGGCAACTTTGCTACTGGCTTGAGTTTAACTATTAATGAACTTGGCATGCTGCTCCCATTAGACTTTTTCAAGGATATTCTTTAGCTAGGCAGATAATTTCTTATTTCATTATTGGATGCACTGATTAGATTTAGAAGTTTTTTGCTAAGGGGTAACAGGAACACCGACTGAATCGAGATTTTATATTCTGATCTAGATCTGGCCAACATTCTCCTGTTGAATTGATTCTATGTCGAATCTTGAATGACCCCCCCCCCCCCCCTTTTTCCCTGCAAAATAGGAAAAGTAATCTTTTGACTCGTGATTCAAATCACACGATGTATCATGTTATGAATCATAGATGACTCTTAATCTTGCAATATATTGATGATGATCTTGTTGCCTCAAATCACTATTTCTCAAGATTCTGTGGTGCCTCCTGCAGAACCCAGGTTTTGATTTTTCACAAGCTCAATTTTCTGGAAACTGTCCTGATCCAAGGACCTTCATGGGTGGAATCCGATCAGACTGATGATCTTGGATGCTGTAATTTGTATTGTTCTGCTCTAAGATGATGATCAGATGGTAATAATCTGTTGTGGTATTTGTCTCCTCCTCATTTAATTATGTTAGTCTTAATGCAGTTCCTCTAATCTGTATTGTCATCTTGTGGTATTTATTAATCTCTTCTCCGACCCTTGGCATTTAAACATGTATATAAAACATGGAACAGTTTTTAGCTAGACGTGGACAATAATAACTTAAGGTCTGCTGTACTATTTTTAAGTCTTCTATGGGTCACCAATTATCAAACCAGATTGAGGAAGGGTTGGTAGGGATATAAAATATCAACTTTCTGATTGGTTGGTAAGTACACCGGGTGGTATCAAACATAAAAAATTAAAAAAAAAAAAAAAAAAAAAAAAAAAAAATTTTTTAAAAAAAAAAAAAAAAAAAAAAAAAAAAAAAAAAAAAAAAAAACGTATTGTTTCATGAGGAATTGTGGCAACTGGCAAGTACCAAGTATTACTACCAATGATTATTTGAGTGATGAAGAACGATTGTCATCTAATATATATCAAAACATAATTTCTAAAGAGATAGAAAAATTCCTACCACTAACTTCATTTCATGTAGAAACCTAAAAAATCTAAGAATATATAATTTCTATGTTTGTAGTCTGAATACTAATATAGATTAAGCTTAATTTCTTAGGTTAGAACGAATTTACTCAATCTAGTATTTTTAATCCTTAGATAGTAGTATCTAATTTGGTTAAGCTGTAACCATGAAAAGTCGGCTTGATGTTCAATTTTTAGATAGATTCAACTTTATGGTATACTATCGAAATTTTAGCATGTCCAAGTGCAAGCTAATAATTGACTCGGGAGAATGGTCCATTTGTTAAATCTAATAGTAGTAATTAACAGCACTTGTCCATGTCATCTAATCTTAATAATTGACTCAGGAGAATGGTCCATTTGTCAAATCTCACGCACACATTTGACTTGTAAAAATAATTAACCACAACCGACAAAGTGTGATTAACTAACATTTAGTTTAAAATAACCTCTTAAAAAACATCTAATTTGAAATGTACATACTACAATTGATTTGTCAAAATCAAAATTACTAGTATTATTGTTTTATGGAATGTTAATTTATCTATATCTTATTCACTTTTTTTAAAGATATTTCGTATTTTTTATTTGAGACGATCTTAATTAAGTGGAATCATAGAAAAAAATCCTCTAAATATTTATATGTAAGACTTAAATTCGAAAAAATTGATCCAGATGGCAAATGCTAAATGGTTTTCGACTCTTGTCATGTAAGTATAAAGTACTTATAATGAACTGAGTTTTTTTTTTTTTTTTTTACCATTTAAGAATATATTTTTTTAAAATTATCAGATGAGAATACTTTTTTGAATTAACTTTCGTTTAGAAATAAGTAATTACTACTTTGTAAACAGAAGTTATAAATCTTTATATTATTTACTATTTTTATTTACAAAATCATAATTACTTTTATGATTTAAAAATGAGAATTGATTTAAAAAGTGTTCTCATTAATAATTTTGATAAAAAAATACACCCCAAATGATAAAAAAAAAAAAAAAAAAAAAAAAAAAAAAAAAAAAAAAAAAAAAAAAAAAAAAAAAAAAAAAAAAAAAAAAAAAAAAACCAAGAAGTGAATAGCAAATAGACACCTTTTCCTGAAAAAAAAAAATAAAAGAAAGAAAGAAAGAGGAATACACGAAGACACACATAAAGTATTACAGCACAGTAAGAAAAACGAGACGAACGCCAAGTCGCCAACCACTGTCCACCGTCCACCAATCTCTAATGGTACCACAATAATAGCCACATTGTCATTCGTGGCAATCAATAATTCTTTTTTCCTTTTTCTCTAAAACTCTTAACCCTTAAATAAATTGACTTTTAAGAGTTTAATTTACACTGTAAGGCTAGTATAAATTTTTAATTGGTAAAATTTATTATTTAATAATAGTTTGATTTATTATGTATACCAACTTATTGCAAAACATTTATATTAATATGAACATGTTAACAAACATAAACAACACATTCAGATCAAACAGCGGAAGCATAAATAGAAAGATAAATTTCAAAGGTACCTACCTTCAGCCATTGCTAATAACCTTCAAGTAATCTTCGGAGTTTTAGTTTTTCCAGTCCCTCACTCACTCAAACTTGATGGTGTGTGTTTTCTAAAAAGAGGAGTAGGCTTGGTGATCTAAAACAGAGAGTGTCCAGTTCTATTTATAGAGTTCTGTTCATCACAAAACTTAATCAAGATGAGATAAGATAATGGGTTAGTGAGTGAACATGGCCAATAAATGGATCACATACAGAAACGGTTTCCCTAAAAAGATATAGACTATAGACTGAATATCTAAATATTCTTATCTTTATGAAATAAAAGATATAAACTGAATATCTAAATATTCATATCTTTTATTTATTCCTATCTTTATGAAATATCTTTTTAGAAATAGAAAACCAACATTCTCCCACTTGGTCCAATTAAGTCAACATTAGTCATAAAAATAAACAAAATATACGAGTCATGACGATAGATCTTCTAATTAATAGCGAATATTATCTTCCATGTACCACAATATATAAAGTCTCTAAATGGCTATCAACTTAATGAATAAATCATATATTTATTCCAGATCAAAACTTAATGACATTTCTCAAAAATAAATAAATGAATATGTGCACAAAACTATATGAGAAAATATCAAACTAAATGAGAGTTTCAAAATTAATAATTGTTCTTTCAACAAAATCATATTATGGAACCAAGTCCCATTCGTACTACATGATGCTTAAAATTCTTTGGTGGCATGCCTTTAGTCAAAGGATCGGCAATCATCAACTCAATGCTAATGTGTCCAATGACCACTTTCTTTTCTTTAACATGTTCTTTTATGGCTAAGTACTTAATGTCGATGTGTTTATTTCGAATTCCACTTTTGTTATTCTTAGCCATGAATACCGCAGCAGAGTTGTCACAGTACATTTTTAATGGCCTAGAAATAGAGTCCATAACTCTAAGCCCAAACACGAAACTCTTCAACCATATACCATGCGAGGTAGCCTCAAAACATGAAACAAACTCAACATCCATAGTAGAAGTGGCAGTCAAGGTCTGCTTGGCACTTCCCCAGGATACAGCTCCACCAACTAACATAAAGATATAACCAGATGTTGATTTTCGTGAATCAACGCAGCCAGCATAGTCTGAATCTGAATAGCCAATCACTTCCAGACAATCAGTCTGTCTGTACATAAGCATGTAATCTTTTGTTCCTTGAAGATATCTCATCACTTTTTTTGCAGCTTTCCAGTGGTCAATGCCTGGATTGCTTTGATATCTTCTCAAAACTCCAACAGTATATGCAATGTCAGGTCTGGTACAAACCTGAGCGTACATAAGGCTTCCAACAATTGAAGCATATGGAATATTCTTCATGTGTTCCCGCTCAAAATTATTTTTCGGGCACTGACTCAAATTGAGTTTGTCACCCTTCACAATGGGAGCTACACTTGGTGAACAATCTTTCATGTTAAACCTCTCTAAAACTTTGTTAATATAGGTCTCTTGAGACAAACCCAAAATGCCTCGAGATCTTTCCCTATGCATCTTAATGCCAATGACATAAGATGCTTCTCCCATATTCTTCATATCAAAGTTCTTTGAGAGAAATTGTTTCACCTCATATAGTAAATCCTTATCATTAGTTGCAAGTAAAATATCATCCACGTATAACACAGGAAAACAAGTCTTACTCTCACTGACCTTTTGATATATACATTGATCCATGATGTTCTCTTCAAAACCGAATGAAGTGATGACCTCATGAAATTTTAGATACCATTGGCGGAACGCCTGTTTCAATCCATAGATGGATTTATTAAGCTTGCAAACTAAGTGCTCTTTATCACTAGAGGAGAATCCTTCGGGTTGTTTCATGAAAACCTCTTCCTCTAAATGACCATTAAGGAATGTTGTTTTCACATCCATTTGATGTAACTCAAAATCAAAATGAGCTACTAATGTCATAATTACTCGGAAAGAATCTTTCTTAGATACGAGGAGAAAAAGTCTTCTTGTAGTCAATTCCTTCTCTTTGAGTGAAACCTTTGGCAATAAGTCTTGCCTTATGTCTCTCAATGTTGCCTTGTGAGTCTTTCTTTGTTTTAAAAACCCATCTACATCCAATGGCTTTTACACCATTAGGCAACTCAATGAGATCCCAGACTTGATTAGATGTCATGGAATCCATCTCATCTTTCATAGCATTGTACCATAAGTTTGATTCCTTAGAACTCATGGCCTGTGAAAATGATTCAGGATCATTTGCTGCTCCAATATTGTAGTCTAATTCTTGCAGATACACCACATAATCACTAGGAATTGCTGATCTTTTGACTCTAGTAGACCTTCTTAATGTTGCTTCATTATCTTCTTGAGGAACTTGTTGTTCCTCATTAGCAACTTGATCTATAGGGTCATTTTCAACAGTTTGTGGATTTTCAATTACCGGTTGTCTAACACCCATTTGAGCTTGAGGGGTGTGCCTGACAATCAATCTTTCACCTGAGCCAGAGGGTTGGGCTTCATAGTGATCCTTTTCAAGAGTAATGTCCTGAAATTGACCACTCCCACTGATCAAGTCATTCTCAAGAAATTTTGCATTTCTTGGTTCCACAATCCTGGTGTTATGTGATGGACAATAGAATCTATACCCTTTAGACTTTTCGGCATATCCAATGAAATACCCACTAATAGTCCTTGGTGTAACACCCCCATATTTCTCTGCATCTGTGTATTTTCTTAGAAATATGCATTCTTAGATAAATGACATAAATGCCCTTGGATATTTTTGGAAATGACCAAAATGTCCTTGAACAATTCCACAAATGACAAATAGGTCCCTAGGATTAAATGATCAAAATGCCCTGAACATTTGCCCAAATGACCAACATATCTTTATAGCTCTGATAAGGTCATATAAGCTATAGTAGAGTCCTGAAAGCCTGATAAAATATAGAACAAGTTTAGACAAGAAATTATTGATGTTATTTGCAAAGAAAAACCATAAGATAGAATTATTAGAAATTTTGAAAGATCACTCATAAAAGACTAAAA
>PYAF01005448.1:111357-123344 GCA_007407185.1 Glycine tomentella
TTAAGTCACTAAAAATCAAGTAACCCAAAACAAATAAAAATATTTTACTACCACTTACTTGATTTATGAAGAGCTTCTTGCTTCCTTGCTTGCACCTTCCTTGCACTTTCCTTGCTTCCTTGCTTCAAATGAGAGAAAAAAATTTGGGAGAAAGAGAGTTTAGAGAGGCAGTGGCAATGGCTGGGGTGTGGGGGTATAAGTAGGGGGTGCTGGAACACGTCCCTGGGTAGCGCAAATGGAGCTTGATCACGTCTCTGCTGGGCGTAAATGGTGCTGAAACACGTCCCTCTAGGACGTGAATGGAGCTGGAATGCGTCCCTGCAGGACGTGACTTAACACGTCTGGCGCGTCCGTGAATGCTGTCTGATCACGTCCATATATGACGTGTTTTGGCGCGTTCGTAATTTGCTTTCAAAATGCATTGTTTTGGTAAATATTTATTTAAATGACATTATTTTAATTTTTTTGCCAGAGTTAGAGCCATATTTTGGCGATGATCCAACGATTACGTAGCCTAATAGGTATTTTGGTATGTGTGTAAATTTTGGGTCAAATTTTTCGAGAGTTGTGCTAAATACATTATACAAATTTCTAATATACTATATGTGAATAGTGTGCGGACGAAAATGCCTTTTTTGATTTGAAGGTTATGGATTTGGTAACCTTCATACGGATTGCCGAATCCGTAATTAATTTTTTTTTAAAAGTTAAAATATATATTTTTAAATAATTTAAAATAATGACACATGCAGGTCTTGAACATGTGACATGCAATTTTTAAAGCTCCAACCAATTGAGCTAATAAGTTAATTATGCTAAAAATAATTAATGTTGATACATATGACACTAAATTTTTTAATGTATATTTATTACACATATCTAAATCTTTAATAGTTTAGTTTATCTAATATCTAAATCTTTAATTGTTTAGTTTATCTAACTTCTTTATCTTTTCTTATTTCAGATTCTTATTTTATTAATTAGTGATATTATTTTTATTTTATCAATTATGATAATTGTTAGTTATAATTTTATCAAATAAGATTTCTTTTATTTTAATTTTATCAATTAATTAGTTATATAATTAATTTAATTTGAATTTTATTTTGATTATTGATTTATTTCTCATGCTATTACTTTAATATTCTTAAATTAATTTATTATGTAAACTTATATGTGTATTAAATATACATTAAAAATTTAGTGTTATATGTATCAACATTAATTGTTTTGTAGCATAATTGACTTATTAACTCAGTTGATTGAAACATCGCTTTACGGATTCGACAATCCGTATAAAAGTTATGGAATCCGTAACCTTCAAATCGCGAAGGGCATTTTCATCCGCACACTGTTCACATATAGTGTATTAGAAATTTGTATAGTGTATTTAGCACAATCCACTTTTCGATACATAATAGATCCAATTACAAGGGAGCTCAAATGGACTTTATGACACGAACATGGTATTTTTTTTATTATTATTTGGAGCTCAAATGTAGAAATTATATTAAATAAAATAATATATTAAAAATTAGATATATCAAAAATTAAAAAATATTAAATAAAATCATATAAAATATTTAAAAAATATATTAAATAAAAAATATTAAAAAATATAAAAATATTAAATCGAACAAAAAAATAAAGAAAATATTTTGTATATTTTTTAATATTTTTATTTAATATTTTATATATTTTAATATTATTTTATTTAATATATTTTTTTAATTTTTTTATATAGCTTTAAAAAAATTATTGAAAATCATATCATTGATTAAGATAGGTGTAAAAACACTTCAAAATTAGATAAAAAATAATAATAAATAATGTTAAATGATATTTTAAGTAAAAGACTAAAACATAATTGAAAAATGCTTAATATTATTTTAATTTAAATATTTACAAATAAATATATTTTAATTTTTTTAATTTGATTTAATATTTGGATATATTTGGATATATTTTGATGTTTTTATTTAATATTTTTTATATTTTTAATATTATTTTATTTAATATATTTTCTATATTTTTTATGATTTTATTTAATATTATCTTAATTTTTGGCATACATAATTTTTAATATATTATTTTATTTAATAAAATTTTTAATTTATTTATTAAAAAATATTTACAATTTAAAAAAAAAATTTACCATTTTTTTAAAGAAAAAAATGTCACAAAAAAAAGTTATGATTTCAAAGTCAAAAAAATTTACGCCTTTGAAGTTGTAATATTAAGATTCATTAGTAACATTTGTGTAAAAAGCATTAGTTATTTTTCCTTATGGTTATTGACCTAGTTGGACCCTTCTATTATACCACATCAAAAGTATGGGAATATTTATGTTTCATTTCGTTTGTCTTTGCCTAATCATTGACTAGTTATGTTCTTTTTGTCATATACACATTAAAAATATTAGCACATTAAACCAATTTAATAGATTACATACTTGTAAAACGCAAAGATGACTCAACAATAAAATAGCAACATTGTCTTAGCTTTTCTACTAAGTACTTGTATCAACATCTTATATGTAGTAGATATTACATAATACCATACAGTTACAATAATAAAAATATGTTTAAAAGTCCCAAATTTGTACCAATTCTTATAATTGTGGTTGGCAAACTTCAACCCGCACGTGATCGATGCCATTAACCATTATGAAATATATAATATCGTCTTTTTCGATTCGAAAAATGTTGCAAATTCATTCCAACCCTTATCAAGTTCGTAGTTGAATGAATTTGGTGGATTGTATGCTAGTGACCATACCTCGAAAGTTAATATATTTCATTCATTGTAATTTGTTGTTAATAGGTTTTAATACACTTGTTAGTTTTAAGTGTAACTATTAGCATAATTGCCATCTTCTTACTTGTATATATATTCTTATCCCATTGATGAATACATCAAAGGAATTCATTTTAATTACCAATTCATTATATTAACATGGTATCAATTTGTTAGAGAATTCCTCTTCATCTTGCTTCGGCGTTCTCTCCTTTCTTTGCTTTGATTGGTGATATCCTTCTCATCCTTTTTCGTGGTTTCTACTCCCGGGACCTCTGATTCTTCTATTACGATCACCTCCTCCACAACCAATTCTCTTCCTCAAGACATCTCCAACCCATATTATGTTCACCCTAATAAAAATCCCTCTGCGAAACTCGTTACTGCTCTTCTTGATGGTTCTAATTACCATGGCTGGGTTCAAGCGATGACGTTGGTATTGGAGATGAAGAACACAATCGGCTTCGTGGATGACACGATTTCAAAACCTAATGAGCAAGATACGAATTACAGTGCTTGGAAACGGTGTAACAACCTGATTTGATCATGGATCAATCATTCAATTTCTCCTGACATCGTAACTAACGTGCTATGGTTGAACCAAGCTTCTAAGGTGTGGAATGCTCTGCATAACCTTTTTTCCAAAGGTCATTGCATACGGATTCTACAATTGAACAACGATCTCTATTCCACTAAACAAGGTGATCTTTCTGTTACGAGCTATTTTAACAAATTGAGAATTTTGTGGGATGAGTTGTGCAATTATCGTCCAATCCCTACCTGTGATGCGACTCTTGCTGGTTCTTGCAAAGCTATTCAGCTTTTCAAGAAGTATCGTGATTATGATAGCATTTTATGCTTTCTTCATGGATTGGATGAGCCATTTGCTTTTACCAAATCTCAGATATTGCTGCATGATCCTCTTCCTAGTTTGGATAGGGTTTTCTCAATGATTCTTCAATAAGAACATCAACTGCATGTTGGTGTTTTGCCTACTCCCACTACTCTCACTGCTCAGGCTTCATCAAATACATCACAAGGTCGTGGCAAGGCTCCTTTCAAGTTCAATTCCTCCAAACTAGGTCATGCTCGTTTATGCACTCACTACAATCAGACTAATCACATCATTGACACATGCTTTTTGAAGCATAGATTCCCTCCTGGATAGAAATCAAAGAAATTTGTGCATAATGCTGCAACTTCTAATCCTCAACCTAAGGATGACTCAGACACTGTTGGCATTCTTTCTAGCCTAACCAAGGATCAAATTCAGAATTTGCTTGCCTTGTTGCCATCTGCTACACCTACTGCCAATGCTACCAGTTCTTCAAATGTGGTTAGCCCTTCCAACCTTGTTAGCTCTAATCACATTTCTACTTAGCCTGATACAGTTAATGTTTCTTGGATCCTAGATTCGGGTGCTACAGATCATTTTGGTTGTTCTTTGAATCTTTTTGCATCTTATAGGGCCATTAAACCTATTCATGTTGCATTACCTAATGGCAAGTCTGCATCTGCTTTGTTTAGAGGCAGTGTTGTGCTGACTAATTCTTTAATTCTCTATGATGTTATTTTTGTTGAACATTTTTCTATCACCAAACTCACTAAAAGTATTGATTGTCAAGCTACTTTCACTCACAACCTATGTTTTTTGCAACAGATTTCTGACTAGAAGATGATTAACATTGTTAGAGAGTCTAAGGGACTATATTACCTGATACAATCTAGTGCTTCTAATTCTAATTATGTTTCTAAATTTCATTTTACTAGTACTTACACACGTCTTCCTTTTTCCAGTGTATGACACTATAGATTAGGCCATCCTTCATCTTGGTGCTATGATACTATTCAAAAGCTGAATTGTAATATTCCATCTATTATAAATAAACCTTTTGACAATTGTCATTTCTCTAAACGGAGACACTTACCTTTTTCATCCAATTCTACTATCACTAATTGTGTTTTTGATCTTGTGCATGTTGATATTTGGGGCCCCTTCTTGGTTCCTTCCATACAAGGCCATAAATATTTCTTGACTATTATAGATGAACACTCAAAATTCACTTGGTTGAAACTCATGAAATCAAAGATTGAAACTAGGCAACACCTTATTGATTTTGTGTCTTGCATTCAAACACAATTTAACAAAACAATCAAAATTATTAGAATTGATAATGGTGGTGAGTTTTCCATGTTTTCTTTTTATGATTCAAAAGGTATTTTGCATCATAAATCTTATGTTGAGACTCTTCAACAAAATGGAGTCGTTGAGAGAAAGCACCAACACATTTTTAACACTGCAAAGTCTTTGATGTTTCAATCACATATTCCCCTCTCATTTTGGTCTTTTTCAGTTGCCCATGTTGTCAATATTCTCAACATGTTGCCATCCAAAATTTTAAAATCTAAATCACCCCATTTCCTTCTTTATAATGTCAATCCTGATTTTCAATCCCTAAGAGTTTTTGAGTCTCTTTGTTTTGCATCCAACATTCAATCTCATAGAACCAAATTTCAATCTAGAGCTCAAAAATGCATTTACCTTGGTCACTTATTTGGCACAAAAGGTTATCTCATATATAATTTGCAACTAAGAGAGTTCTTAGTCTCAAGATATGTTGTTTTTTGAGACCATTTTTCCATTTCATACTACCTCCCCTTTTCCTTTTTCTACTGACAATATGTTTACTCTTCCTCTCCCATTTTTTGATATTGGTTCTGACTTTTCCTCTTTACCAACAATCCTATTTCAGAAACAACTTCTACAGAATTAAGTTTCATTCTTGTCTCTACCTCAGACACGTCTGCTCCTATTAATTCAGGTCCTACTAGAATATCTACCAGAATCAAACATCCACCCACTTATTTGAAGGATTAATAGTGTAATGTTTTACATACTCTTAATATTGCACATTCATCTTCAGGGACACCTTTTCCCCTTTCCCAATTTACTTCCTTTCATCATTTATCATCACCACATGCAACATATTTACTATCCTTGTCCACTGTTTCTGAACCTCATGAAAATAATATGAACACACACAATTAACCAAGAGGGGGGGTGAATTGGTTAAAACAAGATCTTTAAAAATTTATTTAAAAAAAACAGCGAATTTAGGATCGTATCACAATGACACATTTTTTGAAAAAAAAAAAAAAACTTTCAGTCAGTCAAGACTCACCTTTCACAGAAAGTAATTGCAGAAAATGTTTATCTGTGATCTTGAAGTGATTATCCTAAAGACTAACAATCAATGACAAAAAGATAAGATTAAGAGAAAGTATCTAACACCAAGAACTATACTGGTTCACTCCTCAACAAGAGAAGTTACATCCAATTTCTTCTAATCAAACCTTGGCTAGAGTTCCACTATCAACAAAATCTGTTATTTACAAGCTTACAAAATATCACCCTTTATCCACCCTAGATAAAGAACAAAAATCTAAACACCCTTTAAACTTTTAATAATCAAGACATAGAAAAACCATTCTCTACTCTTCCCTCTAGAGAATCCTACTCTAGACAAGCTTAAAGAACCCTTTTTGTAATAGTAACTAACAAGTTGAAATGTAAAAATGAATTACAACTAGAGTTATAGAGGATAGATACAACCTTATGATCCAAAGAATGCAAATGCAAATATTTACCAATCTGAGATTAGGTTGAAAAAAAAACAAGTTTCAGACCAAACTCTCCAAGAAAACTCCTTTGAAATCTTGTCCAAAAAGAATTCTATCAATGATGCATGAAGATCTTGAATTGTAGGACAAGAGCTTTGTTACTCAGTGTATTTTCTCTCAGTTCAGAAGCCTTTTTGAAAATCAGTGAAAATCTTGAATTGTGATAATGTGTATAAATCAAAAGACTCAACAACTTTTTATAGAAAACTGTTTTAACTGAATGTAATCAATTAAATCGTCCATGTGTAATCGATTATTTTCACTTAAGTAATCGATTAATGTAATATTTAATCGATTAAAGTATTCTTAGTTCTTTCTGGAAAAAATACATGAGCAAAGTAATCGATTAAACTGCCATATAATTTATTAACACATATAGTTTAGCTTTCATAAACGTGCTAAGTAATCGATTATGATTAGATGGTAATCGATTAACACAGGAAGATCTATTTTGTGTTTTGTATTGTGTAATCAATTACCATTAACTTGTGATTTGATAAATCATGAATGCATGTCAATGAATGATGTTTATGCAATGCAAGAGATCATATGAAGAAACTCTTAAACAACTAACAAATTACATATGCCTTCAATTGAATGGCATGTAAAAAGCTAAAACTTGTTTAAGTCAAGGAACCTCCTCATCTTGATCCTCTTCAAGCTCCCCCTGTATCTAACATCTCATACATATGCACAAGCTGTGAAATATCATTGTTTGCAAGAAGCAATGAATAAAGAAATTGAAGCTTTACAAAACAATAACACATGAATCCTAACTGAATTACCTCCTGATAAGAAACCTGTTGGTTGCAAATGGGTTTATTAGATCAAAAGGAAATCTGATGGTAACATTGAAAGATTTAAGGCCAGGTTGGTTGCCAAACGATACACTCAATTAGAGGGTGTGGATTATAGTGACACTTTTTCACCTGTTGTAAAGCTCACTACTGTTCGACTCGTGCTTGCCTTAGCTACTACAAAACATTGACTTTTACATCAATTAGATGTTAATAATGTTTTTTTTACATAGAGATTTGATAGAAGATGTTTACATGAAAGTTCCTCTTGGGTTTACAACTCCTAATTTTGGACTAGTTTGCAAGTTGTAGAAATTTTTATATGCATTAAAACAAGCAAGTAGGCAATGGAATGCTAAGCTTACTGCTGCCCTCATAACTGACAGGTAAATAGGTCAGATCAAGCTCTATATTTTTAAATCAGGCTAAGACCAAGCCTAATCAAGTCTGGTCTGGTCTAGCCTGTTTCCACCCCTACTAGCAGCCATCGTGAAATAAAGGTTAAGAATTTTATGTTCTCAGCTCTTTCACATAAAACAATCAACAAGCTTCCTCTGACACGTTTCCTACCCTTCCTCTTTCTCTCCCTCAGCCAGCTCCTTGTTTCATTTACAAAGCATGTTGAATCAACCTCCCTTGAATCCCATTTGCAAAGCTAGTTCTACTGACCTATTTAGCTCATCCATTCAGCATGCATGTGAGTCCATTAAGCTCCATTGTTTTCATTTTTTGTTATCAATGTTTTTAAAATTTTGCTTATAGTTATATAATTTTACTATAAAACCCTATCCGCCCATTCATTGCAAGCATGGTCACGATGTGTGACTATCTTAGTTTCATTACGCAAACTTTATTATATGGTTTGCATTTCTTGAAAGAGATGTGTTTAGATCTTATTAAAATTCTTGTTAATCCAAAACAACTATAATCAAGATGGTTTAACCATTAAAAAAATCCAAGTCAAAATGGACGTTTTTGTACGAGTGGAAAGACAAAATGAAATTCACTAAAAAAATTTAAGAATTCAAGTTGTACTTTACCATTTCAGTAATATTTAATAACCTATTTATACACCCTTTGTGTTGAAGGCTGGTCCAATTTAAATATATTAGCTCTTTTTTGCCTTTAAAAAAAAGTAAAATTTAATGAGTATTTTTAAATCTTATGTGGCAACAAGTAACTCACTAAGAAAAAGTTAAGAATCCAAATTAAATTTTTGTATAAGAGATGCTCTTACAACAACACAAATTTTATTGCACTACTCACTAAGAAAAAGTTAAGAATCCAAATTAAATTTTTTATAAGAGATGCTCTTACAACAACACAAATTTTATTGCACTAAGGTCGACTATAGGGGCACTAACTAAGGTCGACTATAGGGATTATGTGATTGTACTTGGTTAAAAACTAAATTTTCAATAATGTTACTCATTGTGAAATTCTTTATATAATTTTCTCTATTATTCTTCCTATTATTCTTCCTGATCTTTGCATATATTTAAATTACATTTGTTTTTTATTTTTTTCTTCTTCGATGTCAAATTAATATCTCATTTATATAAATAAATAAAAATAATATCTCGTCATACATAATCATTTCTTATTCTCTTATGTGATTCTGCAAACTTATATTTTTTTTCAAATTGTAATGAACTGCAGAACACAGTGAAGACTGTAGCTACAATCAAGTTAATAAAAACTTATATTTGCTTATATAAAAAGCTTATATTAACTTGTTTGACTGTAGCTAAAAACACAGTGAAGACTAAAAAGGTTCGAATTGTAACATTACTGCAGAACATAAATTGATGGTGTGCCAACTTCTTTCCTAGCTCAAGATAGTCCACATTAAGGGCTGCTGCTAATATTTGACAGCCATGTTGTTCACTTAGATTTCCCTCTACAAAGTTCATGTTCACAAATGCCATTTTTCATTTTATCATTAGGGGGAAACTTCATCTACTGAGTATCACAAACATAAAACTAACCATTGATCTATTAGAACATGCTTATAAAAGTTAAGTAGTCTGGTAGATGGAATCGAAATGAAAACTGGGCACACCTTCAACAATTCCTGGTTGAGAATCAAGGAGGTACAATTATAGAGGGAGTTCACCACTGTCAACAATCACAACCTTGCTCTTGGGAGTGCCACTTTGTGTTCCTTCAGCTTCAATATTGTAAACAACATCCAATCCAGAAAGAACTTTACCAAAAACAACATGCCTTCCGTCCAACCTATCAAATAGATGTATATATTAATAGTTAGTAGTTTCTTAATGCATGGCAACAACATTTATGACAAATGAAATGCCAAAGAAACTCATTTGTATATCTAAAGTCACACTGCAGACTGCACAATCTGCATAAATGGTTACAGGAAATACAGGCCTTCATAAATTGATGTATGTCATAAGATCATAGCAGAATCAAAGTATTATGCACTACAAATACGCTTTAATGAAAAGAGCAAAATAATTTAGTAAGCAGTAGAACATAAGATTTTGATATTTGTTTTCTTCTGCAATAAGTTATTGATCTAGATTTAATTACCAGCTAGTTGTCACAGTTGTAATGAAAAATTGTGAGCCATTGGTGTCAGGACCAGCATTTGCCATTGATAGAAGTCCTGTTCATATATAACACAACAAAATAGCTTTAATCCCATCATAAATTCATTTTAATTTATGTTTAGCAAACAACTATAAAAGTAAAAGGAGAAAATTGAAGAAAGAATTTTACCTGGTCCAGTATGCTTTAACTCGAAGTTCTCATCAGCAAACTTCTCTCCATAAATTGATTCTCCACCCATACCATTGCCATGTGTAAAATCACCTCCTTGGAGCATAAAGCTAGGAATAATTCTATGGAATGAGCTACCTTTGTAATGGAGAGGCTTGCCACTTTTACCAGTTCCCTTTTCCCCTAATAATTTGGACCAAACCAGAGTAAATGTAAAATTAAGTATCAAGTATATATAATATATTTCAATTTGTAAGATGAACATAGGCACCTTATAAATTCAAGCAGTGAATAGTGATATCCTTATCTAATGTTATTAAGAAAGGGAGGAGGAAATGTTATTAAACTCAAACATCAGAGAAAAGAAACAAGTGAATAAAACATAATCCACCTTCTCTAAGAACTCAACTATGTCCTAATACATCTGTAATCAATTTGTTCTCATAAGTACAGCAGTCTAATTACAGGTCAAATGTTACTCATCAGTTCTTACATTGAGTGAATCTATTTATTCACTTATTTCTGTAACACAGCTGAAGATGAAACCCAATACAAGGATTGAAACAAGTTCTCTGATTATATGAAAATAACAATGCATAGAAGCAGAAGAAACTAGCTGACCTGTGCAAAGAGCTCGAAAGTTCTCTGCAGAAAGGGAAATCAAAACAATGCTTCAGTTAATGCTAACAATGACAATTAATAAGAATTAAAATAGAGACTCTGAAAATCCAACCTGCAGTTTTTGGAACAGCCTTTCCAAAAAGACCCATCACAATACGACCTGGAAAGTCAATTATGACAGCAAAAATACCAAAGGTTAAATTTTGATACCCAAAATTCCAGGTAAAAGGAGTAATGAAACACCGACTTATCTATCAACTATAGTAGAAGTGGACTATTGACCCTAGGTGAATTTTACTTGTAATTATTAGTAGCCATTCTGGGAGGGTTTTACCTAACCACCATCCCCAGCCTGAGGGTTAATCTTACAGCTTTACTTATGAAAACAGGATACCTGATCAAGCACAAAAAATAAACTACACCTCTAACAAAATGGCAATGTTGCTCCCCTATCAACTTCCCAGCAGAGATAAGTTCACCCTAGATTCTACCTAAATATTTTACAGATACAGGGAAATAGGGAATTCTAATAATTTAGGATTGCTATAAGGATTCATTAATTCTAAGAAAGAATCTACTCACACTTCCACTCACATCACCACAAAATCCCAAGTCACTTCCATGAACCAAATATCAAACTTTTGAAACCAATATTTTAGCTATTATGAATCACACTATTCCTGCCATCATAGGTGGATTGTTGGTTAAATGAGTTTAATACTTGGTCATGGGAAACGATTTATGTGAAATAAAACATTACTCCCTCTTTTTTTGCTGACCGTAATATTGGTACAAAGTAGCCTCCGCCGAAAGCAGTGACTAATCTTCATCGGGAACACCAACTTACCTATCAACAAGGTGGTATTTCCCTCCCAAATATAAGGAAGAAAAAAATGTCACTCTAACTAAGAAAGTTAGTTAACCACATTTAATTGCATCAAATTCAATTAAAAAGTATTTTTTCTTCCAACTTACCCTTCATTGTGGAACTTGGTATCAAGGATAAGAAATTTTCTTATATTGGAGACCAAGAAAAAAAGTGTTTTTTTCCCTTATATTTGAGACCAGAGAGAGTACTAAATTAACTTTTAGAAGATTACTCTAAGCAGAAATAAGTCTACTCAATCATCTCACTTTACTTTGAATCATATCAATGAAAGCAAAACATAAACCCAACACAGAGTGAATAAAAGGCGTAAGGAGGAATTAATTAAGCTCAATGACCTGCTTCTTTTCCATTAATCTCAACATCAAAGTAAACCTTGTGGGTCACTGTCTTCAAATCCCCCTTCGATTTCTTCGCCTGCGAACCCACACATTGACCACAAAATTAAATACGAGGGGGGGGGG
>PYAF01005448.1:123444-133728 GCA_007407185.1 Glycine tomentella
GAAATAAATGTGTAACAAAACCCAATTGCAAAATAATAAGTTCAATAACATGAAATTTGTTTCAAATTAAGATGATATAATAATAGATTTTTCCTCTGATAAAAAAGAATATCGATCTCAAACACAATTTGTTGACCCATTATTCCCTTGATCCTAGAGAGATCGGAGTAAATCTAAAATTGGAATAGAGAAATTGAGACCTGGATGAGAGCTAGGGTTCCGAAGAGGAGCAGTGTAAAGAGCAACAACGACGTCGTTTTCGCCATTCTTTCTACGATCTCAGTTTCGCCGCTACAACTGTGACAGTGTTGTTGAACTGTTGAAGTGAGTGAGAGACAATACGATGTTGGGGATTGTCGATTTTTATGAGAAAGTCTCGGTTTGTCATTCGTCATCCCAGCCAATGGATGTGCGACACGTAAGCATTTCTTTTATACTGATTTTGCTGGGCTCCTCCCATTTCGGGACATCAAATTGTCTTCACTAACAAAGTCTGACTATTGCTAGTTACAACCTCCTTTTATACTTATTTTTTCTCCTCCAAACTATCCTCATATTTTTCTCCCTCCCTCTCGTATGGTCCTTTCTACCTGTTACATATCTCAGATACTCAGCACTTAAATTATTTTTTATATAAGCATCCGCACACACATTCCCTTCACGATAGATATGATAAACTCTAATCCTCTGAAAGGAAAGCATGAATCTCCGAATTGCCGCAACAAGACTCCACTCGCTAGCATTCCCAATTGTGTCTCCTATATACTCTGAACAACTGCAATTGAATCAATTTGCAGTTCAACATCACACAATCCTTTGCTATAAAAATTGCTAACACAATTTTGCAATATTTTTCTAAAAATCAAAGGTCTAACAAAGGGGGTGTGCTTTGTAATTTGGGAAGAAGAAGAATATTGTATTAGGATAATTTGGGAACATAATATTAAAAAAAGGAATAGGGTGCATAAATAAAAATAAGGGTGTGAATCTATATATCACAAACGTAATTAAATTTAAAACAATACTTGTGCATTAAAAAATTTTAAAAAAAATACTTCGCGCTTGTATTGAATGTAGAGATTTAAATAAAACCAACATCTTATAAAGTCCCAAATTTTATTGTGTCTAAGATATAACCCATGCCACTTACAGACCAAAATTAAATCGACAATAAACCTTTTATGTCATGCATTCATCCTTTCATGATTCCCTTAGTTTTATGATCACCATCTAATAGTTTTGACTTTCTATTGGATTACATTTTCGAAATTTTATAGGTGGATTTGTGTCACAGCATAACTCTTCTGCACAAATTCACTTGTAATACAATGGTTAGGCACATTAGTTGTCCATATACATATAGCATTTCCCTAATCTAAAATACAAGCATATCCTGTATATGGAACTTTCAACATCTGTTTAACTTTAACTGGTCTATCTTTCAGGTGTTTCTGATGAAGAAAGGTTTGATGTGAATGTGTCTTATGAACCAAGATGGATCATATATTTTAATTTCACAACATCAGGTACTATAACTAGCTTTGAAAATATTTTAATTAGTGAAAAGAACATGGTCAAAAGTTTGGAAAGCACTCAATTTTGTAAATGTATGGTAAGGAATAACCTCCGCCTATCGGAAACAAAGGGATTGATTATATATATGTACGACTGGAAATTAAAAAAAAAAAAAAAACAGCAGAATGCAAATAAGGAAATGAGCTAATGCCCCCTGCAATGAAGAGACTCTCTCCTCTAGCCCTCTACAATATGTAGAATCAAGTAAAATATGCCTGATCCCCAAAATACCATCCCACGCCTACTAATAGGCCACTAACCAACTAACCAAATATTCCTACTCTCTTTAACAGAAACAAGCATACACACACACTACTCATTCCAGCTCAGCATTTTATTCTATTTTGCTTTTGCTCTACGTTGGTATACTAGGACTGGGCCAATCCATTTATCAATCCAATTATCTGTTTTGGGCTTGGAATCAGAATCAGCCTTCCTATCAATACCACCATTTGTAGAAGTTGCATTGTCCTTCAAGGCAAAATGTAGGAAATGGCCCTCTAATGTCACTCTCCTTCTCCCACGTAGCTTCCTCAACTGGTTTATTCTTCCAAAGGATCAGCCATTCAGTGCAAAATTTCCCTTGATCCTCCATGCTGCACACAACCAAGATAGACTCCGGTTCATGAGCATTTAGATCATCAACAGCCATACCCAGAGGAAGGGTTCCTTCAACAGTCATGTTGCCAATTGCTTTGCGTAATTGGGAAATGTGAAACACAGGATGAATTCGAGAGGAATCAGGGAGGGATAGTTTATAAGCCACATTACCAACACGAGCCACCAATTGGAAAGGACCATAGAATCAAGCAGACAGTTTTGGGCTGATGCGTCTAGAAACAAAAACCTGGCGATGGGGACAAAGCTTTACATACACCCAATCTCCTACCTCAAAATGGAGCTATGTGGACATCTACCTAACGCTTCATGGACTGCTAGGCTCACAGTAAATGGTGCTTCAATTGCTTTAAAGCTTCATCTCGATCATATAATACTCGTGCCACGTCATCAACTTCAGTTTCACCTATCAAGTAATGAGTTATGGTAGGGGGGAACGGCCATACACAGCTGCAAAAAGAGTGGTATTAGTGGGTGTTGTATATTCCGTTACAATGCTATTGGGCCCAAATCCCAAGGCAGTGTCCTGGCCCATTTCCATTTAGGGTAAATCCCTAAATGTGATATGTCTCTCTTATAAATACCCTCATTATGAGGTGAGACGTGACGAAAGTTTCAGAGTGAGAGGCAGACGCAAAGCTGCGGCTGCAGAGAGGCTGAGCGAAACAGAGAGTGAGTGTTTCTCCGGTTAGTGAATCGTCGAGGGTGTCTCCGAGAGCTGTGAGCTGCTTGTTGAGAGTGTTTCACTTCTGTTGTAGCGAGGCTGAGAGAAGCTCCGGCAGGTGGCCGTTTGAGCGTCGTTTGTAACCATTATTGTTGAATAGTGGATTATTCTGGACTTGGTCCCGTGGGTTTTTCCTCTTGGAGGTTTTCTCCTACGTAAAGCTATATCTATGTGTTGTTTCTCCCTTCTCTTCTCTCGTTTACTGTTTGACTGTTTCCGCTGCATTTGTTTGTGTTTTTACTGTGTTGGCTGCTGTGGGTTGAGTCGTGCAACTCCCCAGTGTTACGGTTGGATGAGAGAGCTCCCAGCCGAGAAGAGACGAGTTCGGCCGAGTACGCGAAATCAGGGCACGGGTGGTGTCGAGTACGCGAGGAGCCGAGCAGAGGGTAGCCAACGGTTGTGGTGCCGAGCCGATCACGCGGTGTCGGATAGCAAATTCTACAACAGTTTTGGTATCAGAGCTCCAGGTTGGAGGCTCTGAGAAAGAGAGATACCGGGATGGAGACTAGTATCAGTGGAGGCGTTTCCCATGATGGGGATATGTTCAAGTTGACCGCCGACAACTTCGCCTACTGGAGGCCGATGATGGAAGATCATCTATATTGCAAGGATTTGCATGAGCCCATTGTCCTTGATGAGAGGCCGACTGGAAAGACGGACAAGGAACGGGAGATCCTGAGTCGAAAGGTGGTAGCCACGATCAGGAAGCATATTGACAAAAGCCTCTTTGAGCACGTGTCCGAGTTCACAAATGCCTTCGAGTTGTGGAACAAGTTAGAGTCCATGATTCAGAAGAAGACTCCGAGAAACAAGGCTCACCTGGTCCGCCGGCTTGTGAAGCTGGAGTACAAGGACGGGATGAGTATGATCGAGCACCTCAACACCTACAAAGGTGTAGTGAACCAGCTGTCCAAGGCCGACATGAGGATAGACGACGAGATGCAAGCTCTGTTGCTCTTGAGCTCGTTGCCAGAGAGTTGGGATACCCTGGTAGTTACGTTGAGTAACTCGGCGCCAAAAGGGAAGCTGGAGATGGATGTCGTGACCGACAGCCTCCTGAATGAAGAAGCCAGGAGAAGAGAGCGGGGTGCGAGTAGCAGTGAAGATGCCATTGTTGCCGAGCGGAGTAAGTCCGACTTCCGAGCTCGAGGAAGGAGCCGAGGTCGTGACAGAAGGGATAAGTCCCATGATCGGTCAAGACCGAGGAGTGAACTGAAGTGCTTCTATTGTGGGAAGACCGGGCACAAGAAGGCCGACTGCTGGACTCTGAAGAGAGATGAGCAGAGCGGGTCTGTGAAGTCAGACCAAGGGAAGAAGGAGGCTAGAAGTACCACGGCGGTGGTAGCGAGTGTTGGACTCGAGATATTTCTTCTTGGCGAGGACATTGTGAATGTCGCCCTTGATGATTGTACCTGGATAGTGGATTCGGTTGCTTCTTTCCACATGACCCCTCACAGAAGGTTTTTTCTCCTCCTACCGGAGTGGAGAGTTTGGAGCTGTGAAGATGGGGAATCAGGTGACCAGCCAAATTGTTGGCGTTGGTGAGGTGACATTGACCACGGAGGTCGGATGTCGGATTATCCTGAAGGACGTGAGGCATGTGCCTGACATGCGGTTGAACCTAATCTCGGTCGGGAAACTTGATGACGCCGGATTAGTGAACAGCTTTGAGAGCTGCAGATGGAAGCTATCCAAGGGGAACTTGGTGATAGACCGTGGAAGGAAGGAAGGCTCCATGTATGTGATGCAAGGACGGATGAATGGCGGAGAAGCCAACACCGTGTTCGGTGGGTCAAGCCTGGAGTTGTGGCACAAGCGTCTCGGCCACATGAGCGAGAAAGGGCTTGAGATTTTGGAGAGGAAAGAGCTATTGACCGGGTTGAAGGGACAAGTGCTGGAGAGTTGCTCGCATTGTCTAGCTGGGAAGCAGCACCGGGTTTCTTTTGTGAGACCGGATCAACCTCGGCGACGGAGGTATTTACTTGACCTCGTCCATACTGATGTTTGCTCCATGTCGGAAAGATCTATTGGAGGGGCACAGTATTTTGTCTCTTTCATTGACGACCACTCCCGCAAAGTGTGGGCATATTCTTTGAAAACTAAGGATCAGGTGCTCCAGTCGTTTAAAGAATTCCATGTCATGGTGGAAAGGGAGACTGGAAGGAAGTTGAAAGTGGTCAGATCGGATAATGGTGGAGAGTACAGGGGTCCCTTTGAAGCCTACTGTAGAAAGGCCGGGATCAGAATGGAGAAGACGCCCCCTAAGACACCTCAGCTGAACGGACTCGCTGAGAGGATGAACCGGACAATAGAGGAGAAGGTCCGGAGTATGCTATCCAACGCCAGGTTGTCGAAGGCATACTGGGGAGAGGCGGTGAGGACAGCCGTTGACCTGATAAATCTCTCACCATCGAGGCCTTTGGAAGGGAAGATTCCAGAGGAGATTTGGACAGGTCAGAAAGCGACCTATGATCACCTGAGGGTGTTCGGATGCCGAGCCTTCGTGCACGTCCCTAAAGATGAGAGAGGGAAGCTGGATGCAAAAACGAAGGAGTGCATTTATCTCGGATAGCCGAAGACCGAGTTCGGTTTTAGACTTTGGAATCCAATCGGGAAGAAGATTGTGAGGAGTCGAGATGTAGTCTTTCATGAGGATGAGACCATCCATGACATCTCGAAGCCCGAAGTCCGGGTTACTGTCCGAGGAGAAGAACTCGCCCCTCGTGTAGATGCTGATGCAGGGGGAGAAACCGAGGACATCGCTGGAGGCGATGTGAATGAAGATGGTGCCCAGCAGAGTGATGCCGGGATCCCGGCACAGAGTGCAGAGCTGGGTCCCGAGGGTGAAGAAGAAGAGCCGAGATACCCCACTAGAATGAGAATACCTTCTTCGAGATATCCAGCCGACGAGTATACCATCATTGCCGAGGAGGGTGAACCTCAGAGTTTTGATGAGGCGGTGGAGAGTTCAGACCGAGCTAAATGGGAGAAGGCCATGCAGGACGAGATGAGGTCGCTGCATGAGAATCAGACGTATGAGCTGACCGAGCTGCCCAAGGGGAGGCGAGCTCTGAAGAACAAGTGGGTGTATAAGATCAAGCAGGAGGAGGTCGGCAAGAAGCCGAGATACAAAGCCCGGATTGTGGTGAAAGGTTGCAATCAGAAGAAGGGAATTGACTTTGATGAAATTTTCTCTCCTGTTGTGAAGCTGACCTCGATCCGATCAGTTCAAGCCATGGCAGCTACGATGGATCTGGAGGTGGAACAGATGGATGTAAAGACGGCATTTCTTCACGGAGAGCTGGAGGAAGAAATCTTCATGGAACAACCCGAGGGATTTGAAGTGCCGGGTTGTGGGGGCAAAGTGTGCCGACTAAGGAAGAGTCTCTATGGCTTGAAGCAAGCACCTCGGCAGTGGTACAGGAAGTTTGATTCCTTCATGACCGAGCACAAGTTCATGAAGACGGATGCCGACCACTGCGTATTCGTGAAGAGGTATGAGACTGGTGATTCCTTGATCTTGCTTCTATATGTGGATGACATGTTGATTGTCGGGCAAGACAAGACGAAGATTGCTGAGCTGAAGAGAGCATTGAGCTCGTCCTTCGCAATGAAGGATTTGGGTCCAGCAAAACAGATTCTCGGGATAAAGATTATCCGAGATCGTGAGAACAGGCTACTGTGGCTAAGTCAGGAGAAGTATGTTGAGAAGATCCTGAAGAGGTTCAACATGGACAAAGCCAAGACAGTGAGCACCCCCTTGGCCGGACATTTGAAGCTGAATGAGAGACAATGCCCGAGCTCAGATGAAGACCGAGAAGAGATGGAGAAGATCCTGTACCAGTCTGCAGTTGGGAGTCTAATGTATGCAATGGTTTACACTAGACCCGACCTCGCCCATGCAGTTGGAGTTGTTAGCCGGTACCTTTCGAACCCCGGCAGGGAGCACTGGGAAGCAGTGAAGTGGATCTTAAGATACCTCTGCGGGACGACCCGTGTGTGTCTTCGATATGGTGATGGCAAGCCGAGTTGCAAGGCTACTCGGATGCCGACTTGGGGGGGAGATTCCGACTCGAGGAAGTCGACGACGGGTTATTTGATGACCTTTGCTGGAGGAGCTATTGCGTGGCAATCCAGATTGCAGAAGTGTGTGGCACTATCGACGACCGAGGCCGAGTACATTGCAGCGACTGAGGCGTGCAAGGAGTTCCTGTGGATGAAGAGTTTTCTCCAGGAGGTCGGCCATGAGCAAGACGAGTATGTCTTGAAGTGTGATAGCCAGAGTGCAATACATCTTGCACGGAACTCGGCATTTCACTCCCGCAGTAAGCACATTGATGTGCGGTATCATTGGATCCGAGATGCGGTGGAGGCCGGGAAGCTCACACTGGAAAAGGTGCACAAGTCAGAATTGGTCTGACATGATGACGAAGCCGGTAGCAGTGATGAAGTTTGAAGATTGTTGCATGGGAGCCGGGCTTGTGAACTCGATTTGAAGGGCCGAATAGAGGACCTCGGCAGTGGTCGAGGAGTGGACCTCGGCAGTGGCCGAGCAGAGGATGTCGGTAAGTGCTGACTAGAAGATGTCCTCGGCAAGAGAGTGTCGAGTTGAGTTGAGAGAGGCCGAGTTGAGTTTCGTCCTCGGACCTTGGTGGAAGACCGACTTTGAAGATCGGGTTGCCAAGTGTTAGTTGGAAGATCGGCTTTTGTCCGAATTGCCATCTGTCGCATTGCAACGGAAGGGGGAGAATTGTTGTATATTCCGTTACAATGTTATTGGGCCCAAATCCCAAGGCAGTGTCCTGGCCCATTTCCATTTAGGGTAAATCCCTAAATGTGATGTGTCTCTCTTATAAATACCCTCATTATGAGGTGAGACGTGACGAAAGTTTCAGAGTGAGAGGCAGACGCAAAGCTGCGGCTGCAGAGAGGCTGAGCGAAACAGAGAGTGAGTGTTTCTCCGGTTAGTAAACCGTCGAGGGTGTCTCCGAGAGCTGTGAGCTGCTTGTTGAGAGTGTTTCACTTCTGTTGTAGCGAGGCTGAGAGAAGCTCCGGCAGGTGGCCGTTTGAGCGTCGTTTGTAACCATTATTGTTGAATAGTGGATTGTTCTGGACTTGGTCCCGTGGGTTTTTCCTCTTGGAGGTTTTCTCCCACGTAAAGCTATATCTGTGTGTTGTTTCTCCCTTCTCTTCTCTCGTTTACTGTTTGACTGTTTCCGCTGCATTTGTTTGTGTTTTTACTGTGTTGGCTGCTGTGGGTTGAGTCGTGCAACTCCCCAGTGTTACGGTTGGTTGAGAGAGCTCCCAGCCGAGAAGAGACGAGTTCGGCCGAGTACGCGGAATTAGGGCACGGGTGGTGTCGAGTACGCGAGGAGCCAAGCAGAGGGTAGCCGATGGTTGTGGTGCCGAGCCGATCACGCGGTGTCGGATAGCAAATTCCACAACAGTGGGACTATGGAATGTGGTGTTATACCAAAATTCTGCCCCAGATAACCATAAAGACCAATTTTTGGGCTGTTCGGATGCAAAACATCACAAATAAGTTTCTAAACAGCGATTAACTACTTCCGTCTGACCATCGGTTTGAGGATGATACGAAATACTCATTCGCAAAACTGTTCCTTGTAAATGAAATAACTTTTTCCAGAAATTGCTAAGAAATAGCGGATCTCTATCACTAATGATGGACTGAGGCATTCCATGCAAACGAATCACTTCTCTAGTAAATAATTCAACAATGATCTTGGTTGTGAAAGGATGCTTCACCAAGATAAAGTGTGCATATTTAGATAATTTTTCTACTACAACAAAGATTACCTCGTAACCTTGTGATTTAGGAAGAACGGTAATAAAGTCCATCGACAAATCTTCCCAGATCAGTTATGGAATTGGCAGGGGTTGGAGGAGTCCTGCTAGAGGCAAGGTTTGATGTTTATGACACTGACAAACGTCACAAGCCTTTACAAAGTCCATCACCTGTTTATTCATTCCTTTCCAAAAAATTCCACTAGCCAACCTTTTAAAATTTCTAGTAAAACTAGAGTGTCGTCCTATAGGTGTTGAATGGGACTCCTGTAATAGTGTGGGAATCAGTTCAGATTGAGCAGAAATCATCAATTTTCCCTTGTAAAAAAGAGGGTCACCCTGCATAATATAATCAGCCTTGTTATTTGGATCATAGGCAAGAGCAAAAATAATACCCTGTAAATGATTGTCCAACATAGTATTAAATAGCGCCGCTTTAGCGCGCATTCTCACACCAGGTGTGGTTTGCGGCACCCAGCCGCTACGTCCGTGCCGCAACGTGACGGTTTCTGGTAGCGGCCGGTGGCGGTAGGTGGCGGCAGTGCGGTGGGCAGCAGGTGAGGCGCGATAGCACCGTTACTTCGTTGACGAGAAAGTTGCAGAGAGGCTTAGGTATCGGGGGGCAGCCAATTGGGAATTTGATGAAAATTAAGGGCAAAAGGGTAAAAGTCCAGCAATAAGTGATGGTAGTTTGGACTTTTACCCTTTATTTTTTTTTTCTGAAGTGGTTGTGGCTATTGATCACTGAAGTGCTTCTCCCTCAGCAAAATCTTTCCCTTTTTCAGTTTCCTACTTTTCCTCCCTCTTTCGGTCTTTCCCTCCCGAGACGCCGCTGGCCCGCTGCTGCCCTGCATCATCTTCTCCCTCCCTGCAGTGCTTTCTCGCACTCTTTCTCTCCCGACGAAGCTTCTCCACTCAGTCCACTATCCTCTTCTCTGTTGTTTCTTTCTTCTTTCGGTCTGCTGCACTGCTACTCTGCATCATCTCCTCTTTCGGTCTGCTGAGCTGCTGTGCTGCATCATTTTTCTTCTCCACTGCTACGCTGCATCATCTCCTCTTTCGGTCTTTCCCTTTTTTCAGCACACTGGTTCGTAACATTCGTTTCTTTCTTCTTCTTTTAGCCTTCATAGTGTTCTCCTTCTTGATATTAGCTTTGTTTCTGCCTCCTCCTCCTTCTTTTAACCTTCACCGCAGCAGCAGCAACCCACAGTGGTTTCATGGCAGCGCAGAACAATCCTGATCCAGTAGGTTCTTGCGGATTGGTAAAGCCCACTGGTGAGAATCTTGACATGGCATGGCAGTGGAATAGTTTAAAAGATATCAACAAGAGATATGTAATATGCGATTTTTGTGGGAAAATCATAACGGGTGGCATCACAAGAGCCAAAAGACACCAGATTGGGTTGAAGGGTGATGTGGGTCCGTGTAAAAAAATCCCAGCCGAAATTAAGAAGACTCTGAAAGATGCTTATATGCAAAAGCTTGTTGAAAAGGATGCATATAGTGTTGATATACATGAAGATGATGATATCTTAGAAGAGGTGCAAGAAATTCAACACATC
>PYAF01005448.1:143305-164644 GCA_007407185.1 Glycine tomentella
GACTAAACTGAATATAAAAAAAAAGATGAATAAAACTAATTTAACATTTTTATTACCTATAAACTTGTCTGTCCTTCTAAAAAATATTAATTTATATACTTATGAAACTCCGATTCATTATGAAATATTTTATTTTCTTTCTTTTATTGGAAACTAGTTGGTTAACACAGATTAGAACAAATACATAAGTGTATGAAAGGGGTAGAATTCTTTTTATACATAATTATTTAATAAATATTTAAGTTTTAATAAATAGTGATTTAAAAAATATTTGTTTATTTTATATATAAAATTAGAGATTATTCTGTTACTACTTTTTTAAAAACAAATATTAACTTGAAAACATATTTTTCTCATATAATTTTCTATTAATATTTTTTTAATTTTTAATTTTCTTTTTTATCTCATATATATACAATAACACTAGGGCTGACAAAATTGACGGGATGGTCAGCCTAACCCAACCCATCGAACCAAAAAGTGAAAATGTACCGGTCAAAGCTTGGTCCATATTCTTTCAAGTTGAAATTTCTTAGACCCAGTCTAACACTATATCGAGTTGTCGAGTCACCGGGCCTATTCAGGCCAATTTAGATATTAATATAAAAATTTGAAAAATTGATTTTATGTAAAAAAATATAAATAAATTTTCAAAGACAAAAAATTATTTATTATGCATTTATGTCTCCTAACACTATTGTTGACACAATTTTTGGCACAACATTCAGGAAAGAAAGGGAAGTGATTCACAGAAAAGAAAAGGAAGTGATTCAAATTTTCTCTAAGTCCTCGGACAAGTATTGACAAAGTCATTTAAACTATGTTTAATGAATACTCAAATTAATAATATTACTTTGGGTTGACACTTCTTGTGAACACTTATTTTATGTTTAATGAATATGTTTTACCTTTTTAAAAAAATATAAACTACAATATAAAATTATAAATTATATTAATAAGTTATTATATTTTATTTAATATTTATTATATATTAATAATTGGGCTAGCTTGACCCACGTTCATTTGGCTCGTTGAGATATATGGATCGGGCCAAAAAATCCTCATTTTTATTTGGGCTACTTTTTTTAACCTAAACTGGCCCTAATTGCAAACCGACCCATCGATCCAGGTCCATTTTCTCAATCCTAAGCAGTGTTATTAGACACAAATTGGTCATTGATTTGATCAGGGTACTGGGCCACTAGGTCAAGGATCGATTTTGTGAGTCATTAATTGATCTACATGACTCGGTTTATATTAAAAAAATATAACATATAGATTTGTACACTTAAGATTCAAAGTTTAATAAAATTCAACATATTTAGAAGCATAACTATGAACTTGTTTAAAATTTGAGTATGTAACAAATTTTTTAGAAAGTATATATAAACTACCTTAAGTTAGAATTTAAAATATATATTATTATCATACAATGACAAACATAATCTAATACACATACAAACTAGTGAAAAGAAAATCGAAAATGGTAACAATTCTATCATCTCAAATTTCAAGATATAGTCATGCTTGGTAACAAAACAAATATAAGTATATAAACAACTCAAATATAAACTATAAATTTATTTTCTAATATGAGTGATGTTGTTTAATTAAAAAAAACAAAAATTACATGACTCGTCAAGTCGACCAAATCAATAATTCAAGACCGGATCATATATAGAATCGTTTCAACATATGGCTCTAATCAATTAAGGATCCAATTCCCATGCCAACGGATCAACCCAAATGCACGAGGCCAAATTTAATAACTATCATTATAAGTAACACAGAATCCTAAAGGGGGAAGATGGGGACAAATTCCCTGCTTGCCTCATTAAATCTGTCCCACATATACCGATCTTTTTGCATGTTCTAAAACAAATTTTATATATAATTCTTTATTTAAGAATAACTAATAGAGATTATTATTTTATTTTATCCAAGTGAAACAAAACTAAACAATAGAATGGTAAAAAAGAAATATGATGATACTCACAAACATTAAAATTAATTTCCATGTGATGTCGGGGACTGTTTTTATATTTAAATATTTAAATATAAAAATTAATGTAATACAAATGAAAAATAAAAAAATAATTTTTAAAGTAAAATATTATAAATTATTCTTACCGAAATCTGGAAATTCCACGTGTGGGCTCATGTGGCTTTAGTGGACTCCAAATCTCGTAGTGCCGGAGAATGGGTAATCTTTGCTTAGAGGAGGGACCTGCAAAACAAAGGAAAAACACTCCGACGCTCAAGTAAGTACATCAATTTTATAAGAATGACTAAGTGTGAGAACTTAGCCTAAGATGTAAAGAATGAAAGACTTGAGTAATGCATTCAAGTATAAAATATAAGAGAGTATGTAGAGTAAATTTGGAATGGATTGGAAGTGAGTAGAGAGAACTTGGAGGGTTGTATTTATAGCGTGGAGTATGGGCCTTGGGCCATAGCTTATAGATAATCTGTTGAGAAGATAATAGTAACATATAATACCAAGCAGTTATCTTAATTTGAATAGGAGATAATGTGTACCTTATTGATATATTGTTACTTGTAGATAAGTAACAATTAGTAGATAACTTGTTGAGATATTATATGATAAGGTGGTTGCACCTATTTGAATATCTTGACGTATAAATATGCAATTAATGAGGAGAGAGAATATTGCTAGTATCCGTGCTCCTATAGCAGTGTTGATAAGGAACTCGACACGCATGTCCAGGTCGGCACTTCGAGGCTGAATAAGCGCCTATTAATGTGACACCACTGGCGTGGAGAGTGCCCACGTGTAAGGTGACCTTTATGAGATGACCACGTGTCATTTTACTATTTTGGACTGTACATAAGCCCCCAACCTCTAAGCCAATTTATGGGCAAAAGAGGGTGAAACAACATAGGAGCAGGATGTCCAGTGTCATAGTAATATAGTGAGTATTGTCAGCCCAGAGGGTGGATGAGCGATGTCGTGAGTCGAGGTCAGTAGCTTTGTCAAGTAATATAAGGTTGACCAAAACTTTAGGCTTACGAACCGTGAAGGCTCAGTGTAGTTTGGATTTACGAACCTGTGAGTTACCAAGAGCTTGTCTTGGGTCTTCATGCCAGGCAGGAGCTTATCCTGGTTTTTGGACCAAGGGCAGACCTTGGATTTTGTAAAGTAATATCATGAACCTGGACAAGATGGTCCAGATTGTATTGATGCCTGAACCTGGACAAGGTAGTCCAGCTTGTTTTAAGACTTAAACCTAGACAAGGTAGTCCAGATTGTTATTGTTGAGCTGTCCAAAGTTGTTGATGTACCAAGAATGCCTCTTGGGTTTTGCATGTTGAGGGTGGACTCTTTTGTTGAGGTTCCCACCAGATGAACATACCAAGAGTTTTCTTGGGTTTTAGAGACCAAGGGCGGATCCTGGTGTTTGTGTGCCAAGTATGTATCTTGGTCTTTATGTTCCTAAGAACTTTAATCCTGCAACGACATAGTATAATAACATATGCTGAGGGTTGACATGTTTGTACCTCTGTTTTGTCGATGTTGATACCAGCGGAATTGTCCATGCTTGATTTTGTAGAGATTTCCCAAGTGTTGTCTTGGTTAGCAGTTTCAAGAGCTGATCTTGGGTTCTCTGTGTCATTGTAGATGTACCAGTGGTGTGTCCACCCTAGTTTTTTCGAGGTCGACCAAGGCTTGGGTTTATGAACCTTGACGGTCTACCAAAGTTTGGGTTTATGAACCTGTAAATGGCCAAGAACAGTCTTAATAAGGTCAACCAGTTAGATGGAATTACGAACCTTCTTCCTGGGTTACCGAGACGAATCCCGAACTTTGCTAAGGTCAACCAGCAGTTCAATGGGATTATGAACCTTCTTCCGAGGGCGGACCCCCAGGTCTTCATGCCGAGATGAATCTCGGGCTTAATAAGGTCAACCAGTTAAATGAGATCATGAACCTTCTTCCGAGGGCAGACCCCCTAGTCTTCATGCCGAGATGAATCTCGGGCTTAATAAGGTCAACTAAGGCTTGGGTTTTATGAACCTTGATGGTCTACCAGAGCTTAGGTTTATGAACCTTTGAAGGTGGAGATCGACCAAAGCTTGGGTTTATGAACCTGTGGAGGTGGAGGTCGACCAAGGCTTGGGTTTATGAACCTTGGCGGTCTACCAAAGCTTGGGTTTATGAACCTTTGAAGAGCGACCAAGACACGTCCGTCCTGGATTTTGTCTAGGTTCATCATCGGTGGACCTTCGAGAGTAGTACTAGGACATGGTCCTGGGTTTTGTCAAGGTTGGACCTTGGAGAGTAGTCAGGCGATGGCCCTGCTTTTGTTATGTTCCTGTAATGTTGACACAAGTACATGTAGAAAGAGAAATATGTTTTATTAATGTAGCAATTAAAGTACATATTCCCTTATCGTTCTTCGAATGGGCCTCGTTAAAACCTCTCAAGCCAAAAACCCAGTGGGAAAAAAGGACTTAAATAGGAAAAAGAGTACACCATCCGACCTTCGATTCATTAGTTGTAGCGGAACCCACCCGCGATGGTGTTGATTACACCTCAGACTTGTTGGGCAGGCTCGTCCTCCTGTTGTCGAGGAGGTTGACGCTCTTGTCTAGGTTGGTGTTGCCTTTGTCGTCCCCTGTCAATTGTTTTGGCTCTTTTTTTGTCAGTGTCTTGTTGATCTTCCTGATGTCTCCTGACTCTAGGTGGGTGATTATCAGGCCGTTTTATAAACTGTGATAAGTACCCTCCCTGTATGAGTTCTTCAATTTTGTCTTTTAAAGACTGGCAATCCTCTGTGTTGTGACCATTGCTGCGATGATATCTACAATATTTGGTCTTGTCCATCCCTGGTTTAGGAGCAAGTGGTTGAGGTAGTATTACCTGTACCTCCGTGTTGAAGGCTTCTTCCATGATGGTGGCACGGTTGACCGTCAGGGGAGTGTAGTACTCATACCTGGGTCTTATTTAGAGAGGCTAACTCTCATTAGGCTTATGCTTTTTGTCCAACCAGTATAGGTCGGTTTTAGTTGCTTCTTCCTGCTCGTCTCGCTCCTGTCCGGCTTGTCGGACTTTGTTTCTGAACTTTGACATTTCTTCCATCTGTATATGACCTTTGGCTCGTCGGCGTATTTCGTCCATGCTAGAGGGAGGTTTCTTACATAGACTGTCTACGAACTTGTCAGGTCGAAGGGCCAGCATCATGGAATGCAGTGCTACCTCAGGGTTGAGATTTTTGATCTGCGGGGTGACATGCGAGAATCATTCCATGAACCTACGGAGAGGTTCATTATCGGCTTGGCGCAATGTTGCTAACGCAGCGGATGTCATCTTGTGAGTCCGGCTGGTAGCATATTGCGCACTGAATTTTTCGACAAGGGTGTCGAAACTGTCAATGGACTGCTCGGGAAGGTCACCATACCATGCTAACGCGGCTCCCTTTAAAGACCTAGGGAATACGCGACACAATATGGCGTCATTGTTGGTGTAGAGATTTGCCTGTGAGAGAAAGGCATCAAGATGTTCGTCCGGGTCTGTGGTGTCGTCATACCTCTCTAAGCATAGAGATTTCCAGTCGAACTGGATGTCAACTACCTTGATGCGGTCAACAAGAGGATTGCACCGTGTGTTATGCCTCTCCATTCGGTAGCCTTGTGTTGAACTACGAATGGGTGGAGGGTTGACATGTTGAGGACGCGATTCGCCTTGCATCTGTTCTTCGCGGGTGAGAGGGAAGTGTTCATCTCTCTCGGGATGTCTTGCTCTGGCTTCGTACTGATCGCGTTCGGCTTTCAGCCTTTCAATTTCTTCCTGGTATTTGCGTTCCATCTCCGCCATGCGGTTTTGGAGTTGCAGCATGGTGTCGGCATTCGTCATGGTAGTTTGTGGAGGGTTAGACGCATCGATAGGGGTGTCGCGCCTAACGCTGGAGTGTGTACCGACCATGGACGTATGCTGATGATTTGTTTGGGATACGAGGCCGCAGGGTAAGTTTTACCTGGGCCCCAGGGTAGGCGCCAAATGTTCTTATCGAAATCTGGAAATTCCACGTGTGGGCTTGATGTGGCCTTGGTGGATTCCAAATCTCGTAGCGCTGGAGAATGGGTAGTCTTTGCTGAGAGGAGGGACCTGCAAAACAAAGGAAAAACACTCTGACGCTCAAGTAAGTACATCAATTTTATAAGAATGACTAAGTGTGAGAACTTAGCCTAAGATGTAAAGAATGAGAGACTTGAGTAATGCATTCAAGTATAAAATATAAGAGAGTATGTAGAGTGAATCCGGAATGGATTGGAATTGAGTAGAGAGAACCTGGAGGGTTGTATTTATAGCGTGGAGTATGGGCCTTGGGCTATAGCTTATAGATAATCTGTTGAGAAGATAATAATAACATATAATAGCAGACAATTATCTTAATTTGAATAGGAGATAATGTGTACCTTATTGATATATTATTACTTGTAGATAAGTAACAATTAATAGATAACTTGTTGAGATATTATATGATAAGGTGGTTGCACCTATTTGAATATCTTGACGTATAGATATGCAATTAATGAGGAGAGAGAATATTGTTGGTGTCCGTGCTCCTGTTGAGGGTCGACGTCTGTGCTCCTGTAGCGGTGTTGATAAGGAACTCGGACACGCATGTCCGGATTGGCACTTCGAGGTTGAATAAGCGCTTATTAATGTGGTAACGCTGGCGTGGAGAGTGCTCACGTGTAAGATGACCTTTATGAGATGACCACGTGTTATTTTACTATTTTGGACTATACATAAATTATAGTAAAATTACACATGTTAAAATATAAATTTGATCCTCATATTTTACTTAATCACAATTTTAATTTTCCTATTAAAAAATGTTAACTGCTAAATTGAGGACAGATACTATAAAAAAAATGTTGAGCGCTAAATTGACCATTGATAATTATATAAACTTTTTAAAATACTTCTATTTAATTTTTAAAATACATTATCTTTTTATATTTGATTTTTTTTGTTTTCTTAAAAATATAAATGAAATATACGAAATTACATATTTAGAAAGGATGGAATTAGAATAAAATTAAAAATTAAAAAAATGTTTTCCTAAACTAAACAAGCCATAATTTAATCAATAAAGTATACTTTTTTCTCTATAAATGTAATTTCATTCTTCATAACCTAACTTTACTTTTATTATAAACTAACATGTAACCGTGCGATTGCATGAGTCATGTTAATTTTTATGCATGTTTTATTCGACTTATATATACTAATAAATTGATATATATTAAATTTATCAATGTAATGCACAACTATAAATTAATAAATATTAATCCTTAATAAAAACTCAAGTTTTTCATTTCTTTTCAAAAATGTCTCGCGGAAAATTTGTATTTATTCTATAATTATTATAATTACTTGTTCAAATAAAAAAAATTGAGTGTGCAATTTTTTGTATTTGTTCCATATTGTTCAATAGTATGTAGTATAAACTTATATAAAAATATTTTTTTAAAATATATTTTCTATAAAAATTACTTTTACTAAAAGAGTTAAATAGTCACTGTAATTTTATTTAAATATTTAATTGAAATATTATTTTGTAGTAAATATATTAACTAATCAATATAATTTTTTAAGGAAAATATAAATTTTATTGAACTATAATTAATTTGTATAAGTAATCATATAGATTTATCATTCATTTAATATAAATAATAACATTTTTTTATGTAATAATGAACATATTGTTAAATGAATGGTTTCAAGCAGTGTTATAAAATCCAGTATGGTCATTGAATCAGTCGAGGTAGTGGATCAGTGGGTCAGTGGTCCAATCGGTGGGTCAGTAATTGGTCCGATTTGGTTTGGTCTATATTCAAAATTTTAAAATTATATTATATATAAATATATAACTAATATTATTTGATGAATAAAAATATACTAAAAAATTCAAAATAACAATTGAAGAATTAAAGTTGATAACATAAGTAAAGTGTATTAATAAAAAAAGAAAATATAAATAGTAATTACTTAAATTAAAAAATAAATCCAGTTTTTAATTAAAAAATGACTCAGAAGGAGTACAGTAAGCAATAAAGGCAGTGTAGAAGCAAATCTGTTTGAGTATTTGATGGCCCAAATAAGAAAAACCCTAAAATCTATAAGCCTAATTTTCTATGTGTTGCGCCTCTTATTAGCTTTATCCTTATGTGCTGCGCCTGGCCGTAAGAAAGCAGCTCAGGAGGAGCGGAAACTAAATTGAAAAATCTTCCTCTTTAACAGGAGGCGAGATTGTTGTTTTTGTTGTCCTGCGAAGCAAAGATCCTCATTTTTTTCTCTTTTCTATCATGACAACTCTGGTTCCCCCACCTTTTTTTCGTTTTGGGGCTGTTATTAGCTTTATGTGCTATGCCTCTTCTGCTTTAGACCTTCAGTGCTTCTGCTTCCTCTTCCGCTTCAGACCTTTAGTGCGACGGTGGCACAATTCAGTGTGGGTTTTAAAAATCGGTCGGGTCGTCGGATTTTATCAAAACTGCCCAAGTTTGATCGAGTCATCCTGGATCACTTGTTTGAGCGGTTCAATAATGCACTTGGCCCGTTATACCCCGAATCTCGATTGGACAGGTCCGAACGGGATTTTATAACTATGATTTCGAGAATATAAATTTTATAAATAAGACATATAAATGGTATTGTAAATTTGTAATGATAATATAAATATATATAAAAAATATAAAACTGTAAAAGAAAGAAAGAAAAATATTAAAAATAAAACATAAAAGGAATAAGTAAAAAGAAAATGCAAAAAGAGAGAGAAAAATTGTAGGATTTTGAGACAAAGGAAATTTTTACACTTGTGTAAGACGAGATGGAGAAAGAGCATTTCATTTCCAAGTGTCTTCAAAGGTGGTAAACTAAATTTTGAAGAAGCGTCCAAATGTCATAACTGCAAACTGTGCTGACTGGAGTTTCGGTGCGGCAAGCCTTGTCCACCACGTGTTCGGTAAAATTTCTAAATCGAGCGTGCCTCCACTTTTTCTCAGTCATGCATCATGCAGCACCAGACACAGCAAAGCCAAAATATATCCCATCATCACACATAAACTCTCAACGTTTCAAAATTCAAACCCTTCCCTACGTGGCTTCTCATGCAAATGCCACCACCATATATTGCATGTGGTAGGGACCCTTTACCACCACGAGAAAAACCACTAAAAAGACTAAAAGTGTCTCAAAATAGGACCCCGCCTTTTCCACAAGTAACTGCATGTGCCACACACAACCACAATGTACCAAAACAACTCTTTTTCTTCTTCTTCTTCTTTTTCTTCTTCTTCTTCTTCACCATTCTCAATTCTTTTCTTCTTCTTCTTCTAACATGGGACCCTCTTCCAAGCACACTCCTCGTTCCCCTACGTACTTAATTCCCTGCGTTATAGCTCTTGCTCTCTTCTCCCTCACCGGACTCCTGCTCTACAAGGTCCATTTTTCCCCCACCCCATCATTTTTACTTCCCTACCCACTTCCCATTTTCCTTTCCTTATTCGCTTTGTAACGTTTTTTCGCGCTTTCACTAACTTCTCCTTCTCTGGGTAATTTCGTCGAACAGGTGGACGACGTCGCTTCGCGCACCGGAACGGTGGTGGGTCACAACCTAGAACCGACGCCGTGGCACGTCTTCCCTCACAAGCCCTTCGACAAGGAGGAGTCCCGCCAGCAGCGCGTGTACAAAATCCTACAATGCTCCTACCTGACGTGCCGCTACGCCGCCGAAGCCCTCGACAGAGCACGGCGGAGAACCGGTGGCGGCAGGGAGGAGTGCCCGGAGTCTTTCCGGGCAATCCATCGGGACCTGGCGCCGTGGTCGGAGAGCCGGATATCGAAGGCGCACGTGGCGGCGGCGCAGCGGTACGCGGCGTTCAGAGTGGTGATTGTTGAAGGGAAGGTGTTTGTGGATTGGTACTATGCTTGTGTGCAGAGCAGGGCAATGTATACACTGTGGGGGTTGTTGCAGCTTATGAGGAGGTACCCTGGGATGGTGCCAGATGTGGATATGATGTTTGATTGCATGGCTAAGCCTTCTGTTAATAGGACTGAACACCAAGGAATACCTTTGCCTTTATTTCGGTATTGCACCACAAGGGAACACTTTGACATCCCTTTTCCGGATTGGTCTTTCTGGGGTTGGTAAGATTTTCAATTGGGTTGTGCCAAAATGTCACTTTTTTTTTCTTTCTCTTGTTGCTTTGTGTGGGTCATTCAATTCAATGCCTTTGATTTTTATATCCACTTGTTTGTTGTGTAATGGGTATTTAAAAGGATGTTTTTATTCACCTTTAAGTTGACAAGCCTGGTATGACATGGTTGACACATCTCTAGTATTGGTAGTCTTGTCTCCTAAGCGTGTGATCAGATATCAGATGTTCGATCTCTAGATTCATTTGTAAAGAATAAAATCTGTTGGAAACTGTTACCTTTTTAAATAGACTTCAGTATCTCGATATTAGTCTGACTTCTAGTCGCGAGTTCATGAAGAGAAAAAAAAAAAAAAGTTCACCTTTAAGTTGAATGTACACTGCACTTTTTGGTTCCTTAAAATTTAAAGACATGTGCATTGTCATTTGTGTGTGTTGAAGACAAACTCTGAAAAGGAATGGTTTTTTTTTCCAGAAATTGGGATGGGACATACAAGGACTAATGTTATATGATGAGTATCATAGCATTCACCCTTAATTTAAATGCATATTGTGATTTGAATTTATTAAGATTTATGAGTTTTTGTATCTTATTTGTGTATTTTAAAGATAGAAATTTTGTTTTTTCTTGTGCTAGAAAGTTGTGAGAGGAGAGCTTATGTTAAAAAATACAATCTCTTTTCTTTTGCCAAATTTTTAGATCACTTTTGAAATGCAACAAGATTACTTTGGAAGTAAATAAAAATAAAAAGGCTTGGTTCTTCTTGAGTGAGAGAAAAAGTGAGAAAGTGAAGATAATCTCTAAAAGAAAATGGCGGTTCGCAACTTACCATAGGACTAATGTAAATTAACTATGTTGATGTGTTATAGTCTAGTGAGAAGTGCATATTAGACACTTGATAATTCTGGTGTGTTTATTTTGACTTGAATCGTGAATCTGTTGAACATTTGTTGCTCAGGTCAGAAATAAACATACGACCCTGGCAGGAAGAGTTCCCAGATATCAAGCGAGGTTCTCGATCTGTTACTTGGAAAAATAAGTTACCATGGGCATACTGGAAAGGAAACCCAGATGTTGCTTCTCCTATTCGTACTGAATTAATAAATTGTAATGATTCTAGGCAGTGGGGAACTGAGATTATGCGGCAGGTTAGATTAAATTGTTTTGCATGATTTGGACCTTAATTGTGTTTGGTAATTTCAATATGCTTTGCTTACCAAATTAATTTTTTCTGATGTGTAAGCTAATATGCATTGCAGGATTGGGGGGAAGCAGCTAGAAGTGGCTTTAAGCAGTCAAAACTTTAGATCGGTGTAATCATCGGTGAGTATTAGATGTGTCACAACTCACAATGCACACTAAATATAAATGGATTCTTTTGAACATTAATAATGCACATTATAGAAGAACTTCCTGATGCCTCTTCATTTTAACAATGCTTAAACATATATAGAAGAGCAAATTAAAAAGTTACACAAAGTTGGGTGTCGTTAAGTTATATTTGTGTTCCTTTGAAAAGTCACATTTTTCATCGGATTTTATCTTATCATGCTGCCGACTATTGCCCTTTCCATCATCCCCTTATATGTCTTCTTCCAGCAGGTATAAGATCTATGCTGAAGGGTATGCATGGTCTGTGAGTTTGAAATATATTCTCTCATGTGGTTCTGTTGCATTGATCATATCACCCCAGTATGAAGATTTTTTCAGCCGTGGCCTTATTCCAAACCATAATTTTTGGCTTGTTGATCCTCTTAATCTATGTCCATCTATAAAGTATGCTGTAGAATGGGGGAACCAACACCCAGTAGAGGTATTTCTTTACTCTGTTTAATATTTCTGTCATTATACCTTCTCTGCCACTCTTTTTTAAGTAGTCCATATATTGGTGTTCATAAAGAAGCTAGAACTAAAAATCTAAAATTTTGTTAGTTAAGCAAACATTAGCACATGGAGGTTGAGGTGAAAAAAAAGGCCCACATGTTTAGGATTATATGTTGAAATACATTATGATTGTCCAATTTGTGTAGTTGAATTTTCAAATCCAAATGGTTGGAAATCGGAATGAATGTTCAATTTAACTGCTCAAAATGAAATGCAATAGTGATTTTATTTCTGAAAATTTCAAGAAAGACCATGATTATTAGGAATGAGGATTGTCTCATGTCAGTAAAGAACATAACATATCATGTTATGAGGGACACACAAATAAATTAATGGACCCTACACAAATAATGAAAGGTCCTACTATAACTATTTGGCGTCTTTTTCTCTCATAACGTGACATTTTCATGTTTCTTACCAACATAAAAAGGATTCAAATCCTGTCAATCTTATTTAGTTTTGTTACTGCAATTAGCCGTGAGTTGATGGTCATGGGTTCGAATCCTGAAACAGCCTTTTTGCATATGTAAGGATAAGGCTGCGTACAATATCCATTTTCCTTACCTTCGCATAGTGAGGAACATCTGGATAATGGAGTATGTAGGTTTTTTTTTTTTTTAATTAGCCATGAGTCTCGGATACCTTAATCATTGAACTTCTAAAATGTTTGTGTGAGATTTTTTTTTTTTAATTGGCAAATGTTAATTTATTAATTTTGTTAGAAATGTCAATTGGGAAAATTCGAACCTAGTATACCTTTTTTTAATTTTTTTTTTTGAATGTCTGATATTTTACTAGACAATTAAATCTTTTGATTTTATTGTTTTTATTGCGATTGGATACCTCTTCCTACTCCCTTCTGCCTTCACCCTTCCCCAATCACTGAATTAACCTTATATCTCCTTTGCATGAGAAAATGCACCCCAATGAATTTGATTATTTATATAGTTGCATTTTTATTGTTACAGGCAGAGGCTATAGGGAAAAGAGGGCAGGATTTAATGGAAAGCTTGAACATGAATCGAATTTATGAATACATGTTCCACCTTATTTCTGATTACTCAAAACTTCAAGACTTCAAGCCTACTCCACCAACAACTGCCCTGGAAGTTTGTGTAGAATCTGTGCTTTGCTTTGCTGATGAGAAGCAGAGGATGTTCCTCAATAAATCATTTACATTCCCTTCTCATAAACCTCCTTGCAATCTCAAACCTGCCTAGTTATATCACCTCTTAGTTTACACCACAAATATACTAAAGGATTTTACACATCCAAGAACATGGAATCTCCCAGTGAACATTACACGTTATTAAATAGTGTAAAAATATAGTGCCTTTTAGGTTACCATTTACAAGATTTAGCTTTAGTAATAGGTCGTCATCATTTATCAGAAAACAACACCAAATGAATTTTCATTTTCATTCTCTTCCCGGTCATTCTCTTGTTACTCTTTATTTTATTTTTTTTTATCTTTGTCTTTCCCTTTTTCTATTTTGCATAAATTTCTTAATCACAACTAAATTAAGATAAAACAATCTGAGCCAATATACAATTTTGTAACTTGAGTAAAATTCTAAATGGTTGATCATCATAATGGAAATTCGATTAGAATCCTTTTCATCATAATGTCTGCAGCCAACACACCCAAACCAATAAAAACTTGATGGTCGAATAGTCATAGACTATTAACACTTTCAACTACAGAGACAGTAAAACTATAAAGGTAAGACCATGTGGGGGAAATGCATAACTGACCAATTTGTTGATAATATTTTTCATATCACATGCAAGTGTGATAATAGTAATCAAGGGCTTGTAATGGAGGAGTACGTTATGATTCAAATACTGCAATGGAGGAGTACGTTATGATTCAAATACTGCAATAGAGGAGTACGTTATGATTTAAATAGGTATGTTTGGATAGAAAATTTTAATTGAGGAAAGTAATTTATCAAAGAATTTAAATTTTTTTAATATTAAATTTATTGTTTGGATGTTTTTATATGAAAAATTTAAATTTTTGAATTTTTAAAACAGAATTTTAAACAATTAAAAATGTGGACTTTAAATTTTTTTCTAAAAGGTGAGAAATTGAAATTTTCTTTTTCTATAGAAGCTCTAACCACATATTCTTTGTTCCGTCTGCATCGCCGACGAGTACTCCGACCTCCGCTACTCCCACGGTTCCCATCTCATGCGTCTCTCCATGCATGAGGTTTAAAATTTTAAAAATAAAGAAATTCAATTTTTTTATCCAAACATAAAATTTTGAAAATGAAGAAATTTAATTTATTTATCCAAACACAAAAATTTGAAAATAAAAAAAATTAATTGATGCATTTTAATTTCTCTGAAATTTTAAAATATTCTATCCAAACATACTTTTTTTTTAATTTTATGTTTGGATAAAAAAATTGAATTTCTTCTTTTTAAGTGATTTTCAATAGAATTATACGGTCAAAATAGCGGCTTTTCATACGCTATAACAGCAGCACTACTATGATAGGCTTGAAAGACTTAATTTTATTTTTTTTGAAAACATTAATTTTATTCATTAAACATTCACACGGAAGTTACCTCTATTTTGATACTTTGGTACTATACATAAAGAAATAATAATTTTTTTTATAAAAAATAAGTTATAATATATTTTACATTATAATTTATTTCCTATATATATGATCAGAGATAATATTATTTAACACATCATAAGTTTTATTTTAATATTATTCTTTTCTTTGAAAAAAAAGATTTGTTTTTTTCGTTCCATGTGTTTGTTCTTTTTTTGTTTTCTTAGGACCTTCCAATACACATGTACTTGTCAAAATCTGGAAGTAGTGTACGTCAGGGTGGATGTGACCAATAGGTCGGAGCCACTACATCTGGCCTTCTCTCTCAGATCTATGCCTCCATTGTTGACGTCATGACACCTGATGGTCTCGACAATAGTCACATATAATTTGTAGTTGCTAGAATGCTGAGGCGGCGGAGCCAGTTGTTGATCACAGAGGGAGTGTGAGGGCACGGAACCCTACTTATGAGCGAGCGAGCAATGCGATCGAAGAAAGAAAGAACCTCTCTACTTCACTTCATGGAATAAAATAATAATGGAATAAAAAAGTGACCAAATCCTAAAATAGTGAGTTACGATTGCGCGGAAAGAGCTTCTCCGTGATGAGCACCGTGGGCTTCACATCGAGCCCGACGGAGACGACCAACACAAGAGGGCGGGAGTCGCGGTGGCGTGAAAAAAGCAAGACCGATAATGCGGAGGAGAGGGAGAGCTTAGACGAGAGAGAGAGAGAGACAGAGATTGGAATCAAAGGGTTTGAGGAGAGAGAGTGACGGAGAGTGGCGAATAATTAAGCGTCTTTGGGTACGAATTTCAAAGACGGTTTTTCGCGATTTGAGGAGAAGGGTGACGGAGAGTGGCGAATAATTAAGCGTCTTTTGGTACTAATTTCAAAGACGATTTTTGAAAAACCATCTTTGAATACTTGTTTTTAAAGATGGGTTTTCCATAACCATCTTTGAATACTCGCGTTTAAAGACGATTTTTTCCAAAACGGTCTTTAAACACTTTCTTCAAAGAAGACGGTTTTTATAAAATCTTCGTTGTACATTTCTTTTTATTTACAAATTTGTCGACACACAGAATTCTAAGACGGTTTTAAAATAATCGTCGTAAATTTGATGTCGTTAAATACTATTTTTCTAGTAGTGGTGAGTGCTTGACTTAAGGCATATTAAATTTTGTGATTGAAAAATGATTATTTAATTGGTAGGAATGAATTAAGCAACATATTTATATAATAACTCACTTAAGCAACCCATTGTCTAATCATATGCTTCAATGATAAACATTTATTAAACAACGTTAGTTAATTCTAAGCGAACGAAGCATTCACATTAAAGATGCTTTAAGAAACAAATCTATTTACAATCACATCTAGGACAGATCACCATCTCTTGCGTATAAGCATGAAGGGCGCTGGTTCCGTTGAAAACGGGCTTAAATCAATATGCCCCAACGTGGTTTTGATCTCAAATTTGGCAGGATTTGATTTACCTTAACACTAATTAATTCTGCATGCCCCATGCCTACTTGGCCAGGAATTAAATTAAGCAATAAATGATGAGGCAAGCATTCGTTAAATTAAATTTATTCAAAATTGTTACCCAATCTGAATGGCCAGTACTTTTGCGGTTTAAGTAGAAACAAATAAGCTGGCCTCACTCAATAAGTCCAACAGGTGAAGTAACGCCTATGGATATGTTTGGATTTCAGGTGGGATTATTCAAAAGTACCTTTGAGAGTAAAATTAGTTTGGGATCATGATTGGTTATCCCTTAAAAGTATGTTTAAGAGTAAAAAGCATGTTTAATTTTCAATTTAACTTGTGCACGAATTCCAATATCAAATCTAATGATTTACCGCAAACTGAAGACCAAAAAAAAGAAGATAGAGATTCTTTTGCAAACTTCATTTTGCCACCAACATCCATTTGCAAGGGATACCTAAACGTGCTCTAAATTTTTGTCTGCTAAGTTCATTTAGGTAAAGCAAGACTTGAAATATTTTTATATACTTAGTTTGAAAACTTTAATTCAAATATACACTTCATCATTATTTCTTACAAAACACTCGAACTATTTCAGTCATCTTCACATTATAGCAAAATCATGTAATCAATTGCTAACTATGCAACAAAGTTTTAAATTGTGCTGCTATTTCATTCCAATTTTTTATATAGCAGGAAATTACAAATAATTGCAATGGTCAATAGTCATAAAATCTAAAAAACCTTAGAGGTTGTAACAAAAATTGTTGAAAATCAAAATGGACCATCAATCCTTTTGCTTATCTTTTGCTCTTCTCAATATCTCAGATGAGAAATTCTTATGTTTTCACCTAAAGTTCATACATGTACAACCCAAAGAATAATTTTAGAAAAAGAAAAAAAAAATGAAAGAATTTCATGAGTGAATTTGAGGATAAGATTTTATTCAAGAGGGGCAGAGAATGAAGCAAAGGAGAGGCTAGTAGGGGTGCCCTCAATGAAAGCCAGTGCTCTCTCCAAGTTGGCAACAATGCCAGTCATTTCAGGCCTCTCTTTTCCCTCCAAGTTCACACAATGCATAGCAGTGTAAGCCATGATTTCAATGGACTCAACCTCATTCACTTCAGGATGACCAACTCTATAATCCAACACACTCCAAAGCTCTCCTGATGCAATCTTTGGCCCTGTGTATTCCACCACCCCCATAGGGCCTGATCCATCTTCAGGTTTGAACACTGCTCTTTTCCCTGTAAGAAGCTCCAACATCACCACTCCTAAACCATACACATCACTCTTTGTGGTTAACACATTCAACACATAGTACTCAGGGTCTATGTATCCAACAGTTCCAACTGCTTTGGTGGTGGACATCAATTCTTGCTCAGTCTCATGCCAAATTTTTGACAATCCAAAGTCAGAAACTCTAGCATTCCAATTTGAATCCAAGAGTATATTTGAGGACTTGATGTCCCTGTGGATAATGGGGGGAACTGCATAGTTGTGAATGTATTCAATTCCCCTAGCAGCATCCAATGCAATCTTGATCCTCATCCTCCAAGAATTCAAAATGCTGCTACTCTTGTCAACATTGTTTTTGTCATGCAAGTGGTCATAAAGTGAACCATTGCTCATGTACTCATAGACCAAGAGCCTCTCATCATTCTCCTCACAGAACCCCATTAGCCTCACCAAGTGCTTGTGGTGAAGCCGTGACAGGATGGCCAATTCTGAATCAAAAGCAATCTCTTTCTCCTGAAATTTCTTCTTCATGGTACTAGTACTATGTCCTCTCTTAATTGCAACTTTACGACCATCTCTTAGCATGCCTTTGTAAACACTTCCAAAGCTACCAGCACCTATTTTATTACACAATGAGAAGTTTTCAGTGGCTGTTGCAAGTTCAGACAATGAGAAACTCTCGCTTCTGTCCACAAGCTTCGACGATGAACCACTCCTATGCCTCCCCAATCTTCTTGATCCCAGACTTTTGCTAGAAAATGTTCTGAATGTTGCTCCATTGGAACCAAAATTTGGCATGGGGATTATATCCACATATGAATCACTCGCTGAGCTAGTAGGCTTCACAGAATTATTATTGCCTCCTCCTCCTACTACTTCTTTTCTCCTCAACAAAAACCTCCTTGCACAAATCCAAATGAAATAGAGAATAGTGCAAAACCCCACAAAAGCACCAACTGATCCAACAATCAGAAAAACCAAAAACTCCTTCAAGTTTTTGTTTTTCCCTCCACGTGAAGAAGGTTGTTCTTGATTTGGAACAACTTGTGTTGTTGTTGATGATGATGGTGGAAGCAATGGAACAGCTAGTGGAATCTCAGTTGGACAAGAGTAACAAATACTCCCAGAGCCATGACAAAGAGCACCAGAATCAGGATATGTACCACAAGAACCACTACAAGCACCTTCAACACATGGACCTGGAAGAATCACACCCAATGGAACCTCACTAGGCACCTGATGAAAATACCTACCTTTACCCCAACACACCACTGTCAAATTCCTAGTTGTTAACCCACACACGTAATCCAAACCAGCAACAAGTGACTCAAAAGAAACACCTTTCACCACATTACTATCAAAACCACCACCCCAACACACAACAACACCGTTCCTAGTCCTAATTCCACACGTGAAATCTTCTCCCAAAGCAAGACCTGAAAAATGATCCAAAGAAGAAGTTGTTAATAAAACACCATCATTGTTGTTGTTGTATCCTAGTTGACCAGAATCATTGTTCCCTTTACAAACCAAAGCCCCGTTAAGAGTCAAACCACACACATGAGACACCCCAGCAACCAAACTTGACATAGTGAAATTCTTAAACTCTCTTTGAATCTCATCACTAATACTACTTTTTCTATTTGCACCCTCATTATCATCACCCCAACACACAACTCTTCCACTCTCTTTTACTATCCCACATGAAAAACCAGAACCACATGTGATGCTCCGAAACCTTAAACTCTCCGAAGGGGAACTGAACTGGGCCCCACCGCTTCCTCTCCAGCACCGCACCGCACCGGATTGCACCTCTCTAGCGCAGACCTGGGAGTCGCCAACTGCCACGTCAGCCAACTGCACCACGTCGCTGTGGAAGACTCTCTTTGAGCGGAAGGAGGCGGTTGTGGCGGCGGTGTCCCAGCAGTGGAGGCTGCGGCCGCCGGAGCGGAGGCCGCAGAAAAAGCTCCGGCCACCGGAGATGGCGTCGAAGGAGGCGTTGGGGAGGGTGAGAGGAGCGACGCGGCTGCCGTTGCGGGAACACTGGATGCGGTGCTGGGGCTCCCCGGCGACGATGCCGCACACGGTGGCGGTGCCGTAGGTGACGGCGGTGGTGGCGGCAGAGCCCAGACCGTGGACGGCGGTGACGGCGAGAATAGCGAAAAGGGAGAGGGAGAGAGTGAAGGGTGGTGTCATTGGGAAGGTGAAGGCTTCTTCTCCTTCTTCATTGAGAGGGAAAAAAAATGTTACGAGTTTGAAGAAGAAGAAGAAAGAAGAAAGGCCACTTGCGAGAGAAAAGTCTCGTTAAGAAAATAAATGCAAAAGTAAACATTCATAATAATAATATAATATTACCTCCTCATTCATTATTTACAATTTTGTTTAAAAAGTAATTAATATTAGAAATTAAGATCTTTTCTTTCTTCCTGATTAAGTGTGTATTAGATTGGAAGTTTGAAAGATTATTTTAACATATAAAAGTTTTAGATTTTAAAAGACTATATAAAAATGTTATTACTATATATAAGAATTTTAAAGACTTTTGTAATAAATGGATTACAATCACATATTCATTATTTAGGTAGAAAGTAATTAGATAAAAAAAATAAGTATGGCTCAATAATTTAAAAGGTAATTTTGTAAATAATTAATTTTTAACAAGTTTAATATAATTAATTAATTTAATAAATTTTAATAATTATTATGAGATATTATTATTACTATTATTATTATGTGATAAATATGTTTTATTATTATGAAATCCAATTAAAAAAATACAAAATAAAAGTTATTATTAAAAGTGTAGCATTTAATGCCATTAATATATTTTTTGATTAAATATTTTTTTAGTTCTTATAAATAGATAATTTTACTTTTAGTTCCTGAAAAATAAATCATCTTATTTTAGTCTATTATTTTAATTTTCATCATAATTTTATATTCAAATTTGATCTTTATTAATTATTTTTAACATTTTATATTAAAATTTCCTATTTTTTCTTATTATAAATAAGTTCTTATTTTTATAAAAGTTAGTTTCAATTTTTTATTACATCTCTTATCTCTTTTATTTGTTAGTGTGACATTTTAATACATTATGGATAAATAGTCATTTTTATCTCTAATGTGTAGAACGTTGATAAATTCGTCCCTAAAAGATGAAAATTTAAATTTTTGTCCTCGAAAGTATAACAAGTGCGATAAGTTTATCCTTACATTAACTTTTTTTTGTTACCATTAATGAAAGTGTCTACGTGGCATAAAAGGACGAAAATGTCACAAAAATGATTATCAACATAGCTGTTGACTAGATTTTGGACAAAAATGTCAGTAAGTTACCATTGGACTAAAATGTCAGTAATTTTCTATTGGACTAAAATGTTAGTAATTTTTATTAGACCAAAATGTCAATTTTTGGCGAAAAAGGTCGATACGTTTCTATTGGACCAAAATGTCATTAAGGATAAATTTTTCCTCTTTTTTATCGTTACAAGCATATTAATAATAATATAATAATTGTAACACCCCAAAATTTAGGGAATTACAGACAATTACTAAGAGTAAAATGTTAATGAAAGGCAGTAGAAAATTTAGAGCAAAATGACAAGAACGCCCCTGAACCATTTCAGAAATGACAGTTATGCCCCTAGACATTTTTGATAATTACCATTACGCCCCGAGAGCGGTAAATGACTAAAATACCCTTTAGGTCAAGAATGACCAGATGACTTTAGAAAATAGTAGGAACCTGAGTATGGGATAAAATACTTTTAGACAACCAAGATATCAATAGGATTGAAGGCAGAAAATCCTACACTGTAATTTCTAGGAATTTTGAAAGATACGTTGAAAAGAACTTAATCTAGACTACCTTAGGTGTCAGAAAATGATAAGAAGAGAATAGACATAATCTATGAAGTTTTCTCTTAATTATGAAAGGAATAGGTTAACTAAATAAGTTAGTTTAGT